>JBBPKS010000047.1:0-28262 GCA_038089355.1 Pulveroboletus ridleyi | reverse complement strand
AGCTGGCTAAATCCCAGCTTTGACCACTTGTCTAGTTCACTGCTCTTGGGCCCCTGGGACTTGGGTTAGAACCTCGTCCGCTATGGGCACTCCCTCAATGTGGCTTGCTGGCATTTGTAGCTCCCCTGCCAGGGTTACAGGTATCCTTTCTCTGCCGGCTAGCCTCGCTATCAGCTGTTAGGTTTGGTTGTTTCTTCTGGCCGAAGGGTTTTCCCATCCCCTTCAATGGCTGCTCGACGCAGTCATAACAGACAGTCTCCCAAGCTCACACTGTTATGAACCACTTCAGTCCCTTTCCTTTTCATGGTCACATGACCAATCACATGACCTGGGTCCAGACTATGACATCATATGACATCATGCCTCATGGCTGGCACACCCCTTTAATCTCTGTTAACCCTGATGGGAACTCTCTCACGTTCATGTAATCTAGCTAGCCATGTATAGTAGTTTATCCCACAGACCCTATGGTCCATGCACTGTACTCTGTAGTATATAAAGCCAAGGGTCTCAGCTGGTGTCCCCAGCTTTGACCACTTGTTATCCCACTACCTTACGGGTGATTAGTGTGCTTGAGCTCATCCCTCTCTCCTTTCACCTCGCCAGGCTTGGTAATAGCCTGTGAAGCCAAGGCCAGTGGTGTGTGCTCATTGTAGTTTGCAACACTTGGTCAAAGCTATTTACACCACCCTTGGATGAATGTACTGTCTTGTCAGTGAAGATATTGAGATCGGGTGAGTGTTTATCCCCATCAGAAGACTGGATCAAGAAAGAAAGCAAATCTGTCATACACGGTTACCGGGCCCAGGCATAAGAGACATAGCACAAAGGCACCACATGACGGGCCTGGGCATAGCACCCTTATCAGCTTGCATACACGGTCATCTGCCATATTAAATAAGGATAATGTTGCTTCTTGCCCAAAGTGCACTAGGGTGATCTCTCTGTGATTTGAGAGATCCAGGTTCACAGAATACCTGTGATGTCCGCCATCAGCGCACGATACACGTATGACACCTCTCGTTACCAAGAGTCTACCCTATTGACGGAACCCACATCATCCAAAGCAAGCTGTTGAAGAAGATCTAGCTGCCAGTGGTCTTCCCCTCCCTTACCTTATCCAACACTCTTCCCCTGCAAGCATCCCCAGACATTGGTTGAAAGATACCGGCAAGTAAGGACTGTAGGATTTCAAAATTTCTTCATATGAAGGCTTGGTGCCAGGTTCTCTGGAACAGGCACATTCACAACTCTGAAAGTCCCCCTATTTTGAGGGCCTGCTTGAAGCACTTCCCAAGGTCACCAAAGAGCCTTACCGGCTCAAATTCAAACAAAGACAACCGCCCCCCCTGCCTCAAGAAATGATGTCGTCATCATCGCTAAGTAATGATGACCTGAAGGCACTCCTTATGGCCCATCTCAAAGAAAAGGAGGACAGCCCCTCCGCCATCACCAAAAAAGTAGCTGATCCCGGCAAATGGGATGGCTCATGAGACAAATTTCAGGTGTGGTTCACCCAAATCACTGTCTGGATCTCGCTCCAGAATTGGGGCTTGGACAAATTGCAGACCATAGCGGTCCTATCAAGGATGGAGAGTCAGGCCGCCTCCTATGCACAGCTAAAACTTGAAGAGTACTGTGACTCTGAAATCGCAGATGCAACCAGCCCAACGGGGAAATCATTGGGCTATCCCCGCGGAGATGAAGCGTGGCCCGACTGGAAGGGTCTCCAAAAGGAGATTAAAGACCACTTCCAAATCGACGTGCTCATGCATGAATCGCTGCAGAAGCTTAATTGGCTGAAGCAGCAAGGAAGGCCCATCAATGAGTTTCTCCAACAATTCAAGGTTCTCTTTAAGGAAGCTGAGATTGACAACGGTCACGGCATAGAAATTCTCAAGTGAGCAGTGGATGCTCATGTATACATGCAAGTCCACCTATACATGTCAGTAGAAGATGACATTTTTGAGTTGATTGATGTGTACCGAAAAGTCAGTTGATCTTTTGAATCTGTGGAGATCGAACACAGGTTCCAACCAAGGCACTATGGTGGAGCACAATGCTACAATCTGCCCAAGGGACCACCGCCTAACCAGCAGTTCACTCAATATGGGACACAACCTGGAAGGGGAGCTCCCATGGAAATCGGGGCAGTGCAGGGGCCCCCAGAAACCTGCACGTGCTTCAATTGTGGCAAATCAGGCCACATTTGATGGGATTGCCGGCTCCCGAAGAAACCTTACAACCTGGCACAAGATAGGAACCGAGTGCCAGTTCAAAATATGTGCCAAGTCTGGGTACCCGATAAGGACGGGTACTACACTGAGACATGGGCAGTCGTCTCCGAAACTCCACCCAAAACCAAGGCCCACGTGGCAACGTCCTCCCAACAGGACTACATGTCAGACGAAGCTCATGCCTATTGGGCCGATGTCTTTGAAACAGAAGCTAGGACAAAAGCATCTGAAGCTTTAAAAGGAAGCAGCTAGTTGACAGTAGGGTGTCGCCTAGCAAGCTGGATAAAACCAAAGAAAAAAGAATAAAATTAGAAAACATTAAAAAAATAGTTACTTCACATTTGGATCCCTCAACTAGGGATGATAGTGACATTCATGTATGATCTGGTTTCAAGCTGACGAGCGTGGCAGTATTTAATCATGTACCAGTAAGTAGACCAAACTCCAGGTGTGCTGGTATGAGAGTGGTAGGCGGAGACGACTCGTTGACTGTGCTCAAGGGAGAAATCCCCATAGCTGGCACTGAGCCTGTAGCTGAACTCTCGGAGTGCACCGACAGAGATTTCCCAGTTAGGATAATCAGCCAGGTGCTGAAAACATTAATAGATTCTGATCCGTCCATAGGGGGGTCTCTTTGGAGCTCGGTGCCGGACAATAAACCTAGTGTGCTTAATTCCCTTTTTAAGAATGAATGCGCTGACCTTAACCTTAACAAAATCCCTACACAAGAGATGATCAGTGGAGGGGAATTCACGGTAGACATCGCCGTACTCTTCTCCACAGGTAAAACACAAAAAGATGATAACATTAAAGCACTAATTGATAGCAGTGCCGTCAACACCTTTATCGACCACAAATGGTGCACCAAAAACAAGGTTAACTTAATCCCCCTTGTACAACAGATTCAAGTATTTAATGCTGATGGTACTCTGGGCAAGGCCGAAAAAGTGACTCATCGGGTCAAGCTCGTGGTGGCATTACAGGACCATCATGAAAAAATCAACGCCTTCATTGTCGAGCTAGGCTCGAACCAAATGATCATCGGCTACAACTGGCTCGCCCGCCACAACCCCACCATTGATTGGGTAGAAAAGAAAATCAATTTCACCTGCTGTACTGAAGACTGCGACAACTACAAGTGTCAGTGGGATGGGTATTTCGGCCTCAAACTCCGTGCTATCGAAGAAGGAGTGGCTGAGAAGGTCCCAGCAGCCTATCACAACTTTCTTGACATTTTTTCAGAGCAGGAATCCAATCGCATGCCCTTGTGGAAGCACTGGGATCACACCATTGATCTCAAGCCCGACTTCATTCCAAGGAAGGGAAGAGTTATCCCACTATCCGACATGGAGTTGGAAGAAGTACAGACTTTCATCAACAAGGAAGTCAAGAAGGGCTATCTCTGACCAAGCAAATCCCCCCAAATGTCTCCCATATTCTTCATTCCAAAGAAAGATGGTAAAAATGTCTTGTCATGGACTATAGATATTTAAATGAAGGAACTATCAAGAACACCTACCCATTACCACTAATCTCACAGCTCATCGATTGTCTTAAAGGCACAGACATGTTCATGGCAATGGATCTGTGCTGGGGATACAACAACATCTGCATCAAGGAAGGCAATGAATGGAAGGCAGCGTTTGTAACACCAATAGGGGCTTATGAGCTCATGGTCATGTACTTCGGCCTAACAAACTCACCCCCTACCTTCCAGAATATGATAAATGACATCTTCTCTGACCAATACGCCTTCCTCATCATCTATATGGACGACATGATGATATTCACAAAAAAGAAAACCAAAGAGGAACACGAAGCACTTGTATGTGAAGTCCTCCAACATCTCAGAGAGAATGATCTATATATTAAACTGGAAAAATGCACATTTTCCAAGGACAAGGTCGAGTTCCTTGGAATGAACGTCTCTAAGAACAGCGTCGAAATGCAAGAAAAGAAAACACAAGCTATCGCAGACTGGCCAGAACCAACACGTCTCAAACAAGTCCAGGTGTTCCTGGGCCTATGTAACTACTACCGTAAATTTATTGACCAATTTGCAGAAATCACAAGGCCGTTGAACGACCTTACCAAAAAGGATACCCCCTTCTGGTGGGGCGACACTGAATGAAAGGCCTTTCTTGCTCTCAAAAAGATGTTCATGGAAGCACCACTACTTGCCTACCTGGATAGTACGCGACAAATGTGCATTGAAACGGACGCCTCCGACATTGCAACCGGAGCAATCCTCTGGCAGGAATGTGAAGATGGGCAATGGTGTCCCTGTGCTTTCCTATCACACTCGTTCGATGTGACGGAATAAAACTACCCCATCTATGACAAAGAACTGATGGCAGTCATCTGTGTGCTCAAAGAGTGGAGGCATTATCTAATTGGACGGGAATGTTTTGAGATCTGGACAGACCATAAAAACCTAGAGTATTGGAAAAAGCCACAAACCCTATCAGAACATCAAGCAAGGTGGCACACTCTACTCCAGGAATTCAACCTCGAATTTGTATACTGCCCTGGCTCTCTTAACCATGCCAACCCCCTCTCATGCCGGCCCAATCATGGTGACGCAGTTGAAAATCTCAACAAGGACGTCACGATTCTGCCCGCCGAGCTATTTATAAAAAATGTTACCTTAGAGTCCCCACTATTACAGAAAATACAAAAAGAATCAAAAAATATAAATGACATTCTTAATTATTCATACAATACCAAAAGAGAGGTTTATTTCCACGATTTCACTGGCTGAATCTACATTCCTCCTTCCATTCGTGCCAAGATTCTTAAGACCTGCCATGACGATCCCCTGGGGGGTCACAATGGATAGGCGCACACCTACCATACAATAAACTGTTTCTTTATATGGCCACAGATGCAAAAAGACATTATCTCATATGTAAACCACTGCTACACATGCACCCTCATGAAGGGTTCATCTAAAGCACCAGCAGGAAAAATTATCCCTCTCCTGGCAGCCGTCTGGCCCTGGGAAGATATATCACTAGACTTCATAACTGGGTTACCAGAAGTTGACAAGTTCGACTCTGTTTGTGTTATTGTAGATCGATTCTCCAAAGAAGTCATTTATGTACCTTGTTCAAAAACAATCTCCTCTCTTGATTTAGCTAAACTATTCCGTGATCACATGTGGTCGCAACATGGTATTCCCTACACAATAGTCTCAGATCGGGGCCCGCAATTCGTGTCATCATTCACCACTGAATTGTGTAAATTATTGGGCATCGAGCAGAAGCTCTCCACAGCCTACCACCCACAAACTGACAGACAAACTGAGCGAATTAACTGAGAAATGGAGCAATATCTGCGAGCGTACATCACCAAGAGACAGGACAAATGGCTTGACTACCTTAAGCTCACACAATTCCGTCATAATAACTCCCTCTCATCATCCATCGGCTCTACTCCATTTGCTGTCACTTGAAACTACTCTCCCCAGATGGGTTTTGAGGGTGCTTCGAATATGTTGGCTGGAAGCTTCCATGCAGACACTGGAAGAGCGCATCATGAAATTCAAGAAGCGCTCGAGTGTACCCGCGAAAGAATGACCTGGAATCAAGAATCTACTAGGACGGAAGCTCCGGCGTACGCCCCCAGTGATCAAGTGTGGCTCAGCATGGACAATTTGAAATTGCCATACACTGCCCATAAATTAATGCAGCGATGGCTCAGGCCATTTGAGGTCATACAAACCCTCCCAAATGCAGTCAAACTGCAACTCCCTGCATCTTTCAAGATTCACCCAGTTGTGAACCTCTCAAAGGTGAAACCCTACCGATCCCTGCTGCCCGGACAGCCGATCTCTTGCCCTGATATGATTGAGGTCTCAGAAGAAGGACACCCTGAGTATGAGGTTGAGGCTGTCATCGCCTCCCACTTGAAAAAAGGGAAATTGGAATATCGGATCCATTGGAAGGGATATGATGAAACTGATGACATGTGGGAACTGGCTTCCCATTTGGAAAATGCACATGACACGGTCAACACCTTTCACTGCTCCTTTCCATCTGCCCCTTGCCCTCTTTGCGGTCTCTCCTTGATGGAAATGAACCGCCTCTTCACTGTGCATGGCCCTGAAGCTGGTACGCCATTTGCAACGACTCATCTGGAACTTGAGTCATAGCAAAGGGGGGTAATGTTATGAACCACTTCAGTCCCTTTCCTTTTCATGGTCATGTGACCAATCACATGACCTGGGTCCAGACCATGACATCATATGATGTCATGCCTCATGGCTGGCACACCCCTTTAATCTCCATTAACCCTGATGGGAACTCTCTCACATTCATGTAATCTAGCTAGCCATGTATAGTAGTTTATCCCACAGACTCTATGGTCCATGCACTGTACTCTGTAGTATATAAAGCCAAGGGTCTCAGCTGGTGTCCCCAGCTTTGACCACTTGTTATCCCACTACCTTACAGGTGATTAGTATGCTTGAGCTCATCCCTCTCTCCTTTCATCTCGCCAGGCTCAGTAATAGCCTGTGAAGCCGAGGCTGGTGGTGTGTGCTCATTGTAGTTTGCAACACACTCTGACCCCCTTGAGTCTCCAAGACTCTCTTCTGAATCATCCTCAACCTTCGTTGCTTGCAACAGGGTCAATCCAACTTCTTCTGTCCATTCCGAAATTACAGGACACCTCCAGAGTTGTGACAAGGGTGCACCACATACGGTGAAGCCAAGTCCTGCTCGAACTCCGGAATTCTGGAGTTACCTCCCAGAGACCCTGGTCCTAACAGGTAGTGTTTTTGTGCTTCCAGCATCTCCAATCAGAGGAACTCATGGAGTTGGTCCAAGTCCATGATATAGGACTGGGCTGTGGAGGAGGTGAGGGTGGTATCAGAGTGGACAGTGAGTTTCAGATGGTAACCCTTATTAGCAAGGAAGGGAGATACACTGGTGATAGCACTAGGTACATTGTTGTAAGAGAATTCCATGAGTGGAAGGAGTTCTAAGCAGTTGTCTTGCTGATAATTGCAGTAGATCCAGAGATATTGCTTGAGGGTTTGATTAGTGTGTTCTGTCTGACCATCTCCTTCAGGGTGATATCCTGAAGTGAAGTGCAAGTGCATATTGAGAGCTTTACCTAGAGACTGGAAGAAGTAAAAAATGAACTCAGGGCCCTGGTTGGCGGTGACATGGGAGGGAACTCCATGTTTTGAGAAGACATGGAGGAGGAACTATGAGACTTAGAGCAACATTGGGCTAAGAACACTATGCTCAGTTGTTATGTGAGATGAATGGACTGTGTCATTACCTAAGAACACTATGCTATGAGCAGTAGTTAGTATATGTGCTGTAGTAGTGTATTGTATATAGCTTATCTCAGTCATTGTCCAAGATGAATGGACTGAGATGCTGGAACTAAGTGTGAGACATGGTATACCTATCATGCCACTGGCTGTACAAAGGGGATGAAAGAGAAGAAAGGGAATAAAGGAAGATAGAAAGGCACAAAGGCCCAGTACAGTGACAAAGTGAGAAGATACAGCAGAAGTCATTGAAAACTTTATACTATAATGTCCATGCTGTGCTGTTAGGCCTGAGTGGTGGCTGTGCATGTGCTTGTGCATTCTAACACTCCCCCTCAAGCCACATGCAGTCCAAGTTCGAAGGTAAAGTATTTGACCTTGGGAGAGGGCAATGCCTTAGTAAATATGTTGGCCACCATATCTCCTGTGAGACAGAAGATGAGGGATATTTTACTGTCATCAATAATCCAATGTATAAAGTGGAAGTTGATATGTTTCATATGGGCATGGTACTGATGATCCTTAGCAAGTGTGATGGTGGATTGATTGTTGGAAAAAAGTGTGGTTGGCTCATCAATGGGGGTGAAGAGCTCAGAAATGAGTGTGCAGAGCTATAGAGCCTCTTTTGCTGCATGGGTAGCACCCACATACTCACTCTCAGTAGTTGAGAGGGACACAATTTCCTGTTGTTTAGAACCCCAGGACATGGCACTGCCATTGATGAGAAAAGCATACCCAGATATGGCACACTGGTCATCATTGACACTTCCATCAGTGTTGGTGTACCCTACCAGTGGCTTGCCACATCCTCCATAAGTCAAACAAAGGCCTTGCATCCCAGTGAGGTATCTGTAAATGTGTTTTATGGCCTCCCAGTGTGCTTGACCATGGTTTGATGAAAAGCATGAGATGTGCATGACTGTATGTATATGAGATGTCAGGGCAGGTGCCAAGTGCAGTGTACATGAGTGATCCAATGGCTGCTTGATAAGGGATATATTTCATGGTAGCATATTCAGCTGCTGTGGTGGGTGGTGATTGTGCAGTGCTCAGCTTGGCACTTGGATCCATTGACATGGAGATGGGTTTAGCATCTTTGAAGTTGAAATAGTGCAGGATGGACTTGACATACGACTTTTGCAAGAGAGAGATTTCTTGCATTTCCCTGTCATACATGACCTCGATGCCAAGGAGCCAATGGAACTCTCCTAGGTCTGTGACCTCCATGTACTGTCCAAGTTGGTCCTTCATGGCCATGATAAGCTCAACAGCTGTAGCTGTGATCATGCAATTGTCCATGTGCACAACAATGATTGTGAGGGTGGTCCCATTCTTTTTGATGAAGACAGCCTGGTCTACCTCACACTGATGGAAAGACATCCATATGATCAAAATTTCTACAAAACATTGGTACCAGCAGCAGCCACTTTGTTTCAAACCATATAAGGTTTTGCACAGGATGCAAACCTTGTGCAGATGGTTGGGATCTGTGTAATCTGGTGGCTGACACATGTAAATTACCTTGTGATCTCCAAGCATACCATTTAGGTAGGCTCCTTTGATATCAACTTGGTGGAGTTCGAGGTTGTAGTGTGCCATGAGGGTGAGTACCATTTATATGGATGCAAGTCTTGTAACTGGTACATAGGTGTTGAAATAGTTGATGCCAGGGACTTGAGAAAATCCTTGGGTAACAAGCTGTGCCTTGTAACATATGATGTTTCCACCCATGTCCTTCTTTGCTCAAAAGACCCATTTGGAGCCTATAATGTTAGTGTTGGGCAGCAGGTCAACAAGTTCCCAGATATGCTGAAGAACACTAATCCTGCCTGTGGGGTGCAGGATGAGTGGTAGGTGGGTCTGGGGGTGCAATGAACTCAACCTTAAAGGGACTCAAAGAAGGGGAGGTAGAGAACAAAGACTTCAGACTAATAATTCCTATATTTCGGTAGTTCAAGTGGACTAGTAGAGCAATGAGCAATGAGAACAGTGCAGTGAATGGTAGAAAATGGTGAGATAGTAATCAGTGGACAGTGAATGGTAAGTTAAATGGCAGACAGTTGTTGTGAGCCAAAAGGGAGCTGCCCTATTCAGGACTAGGTACATTCCTTATAGTCTGGGCATTCCTGTCATATCCGCTCTGTCCTCTGTCCTCCGAACCTCTCATCCTCTTTCTGGTACCCTGTAACCTGGATTTTGTACCTCCATACCTGGACTCTGTTCTCTCTGCTTGGACTTCCATAGTTACCATATTTAGTATTTCCCTTGTTCTCCCTCAACCCTTCATTCTTATCATAGACCCTTTGCCACACCATATGCCTCCCCCTACATATGTTCTCCATCTCCACATGCTTTTCTTTTACCCAATGTACCTTATCATATGCTCCTCCATTCTTTCATCCGAACTCTGATCAGACTTTCATATATAAACCCTCTGTACTCCGTCTTTGTACCTTAATATGAATATCACACTAGTCACCTTCTGACCCTTGTTCAGTCTTTTCCTCTTGCTCTTCCGCTCCCTTCCCTCTCCTTATGAAATATGAGGACTGAACCTCGGCAAGGGCATGACACATAAGTCCTGTGCCAGCATCCTCCTAGGTATCCTGTCTCCGTCCTGTCCTTCATTCGTCCTCCGATGAACCTTGTACTCACCTTCAGAACTCTGACCAGATGTCAAGTCCAGGTCTTCCAGACTCAAGTCCGATGGGAGCTCCAAGAGTTAGTATATGAAGTTCATGAGGGGACGAACGGAGTTTGGAGTGGCAAGGGGGTACCTAGGAGGATGTTAGTGCAGGACTTATGTGTCGCACCCTTGCCTAGGCTCTGTCCTTGTATTTCATAGGAGGAGAGTAGAGAGTAGGAGAGAAGGGAGTCAGACAAGAGACAGGAGGTGACTAGTTTGATATTTGTACTGAGATACAGAAGTGGAACACAGGAGGTTTATATACTGAAGTCCGGTCTGGAGTTCAGATAGAGAAATGGAGGACCATATGGTAAGGTACATTGGGTAAAAGGGAAGCATATGGAGATGGGGAACATATGTAGTAAGAGCATATGGTGTGGTGAAGGGTCTAAGGGATGGGCCTAAGGGTTGTAACTAGGGAATGGAGGGTCGGAAGTACAAAGGGAATGCTAAATAAGGAAGGCAGGGAAAGTCCAATGCTAAGGGAATGGAGTCTGATACGAAAGAGATGAAGTCTGAGTGAAGAGGTCCAGAGTTGGAAGAATGGGGTCTGGAGCAGGGATTTGGGGGCTGGAGTTGACAGGGGCTGGGATGGATATGACACCAGACTTAACAATTCCTGGAACTCTGTAAGTTATGAGAGGATAACTAAAGAGTCTGGGACATCGGTAGCAGTAGTCCATGTAGTCAAGGGATACAAGAACTCAGTGAAGCAGTAGAAATAAAGATTGATAGTCTCAAGTGAGACATGAATGGCACCTTAGAGTAAAATTATAACATCACCAATGCAGCACAGAGTACTGTGTGTGGTCCAGTGATAGTCCAGTTGTAGTCCAGTAGTCTGGTCAGTTGTATGTAAGAAAGCAGTAAGTGAAAACAGATGGATATCAGACAGGATAAAATGGTAAGTGTAATAGAATACTGTACTGGTTAAAATATAGTAAATATGAACAGAGACACACTGCACTCTACATCCACAGTGGACTTGGCTACTGACTGTCCCCAGTCAGATGCAACCTGATGACTAAGCATACATAAGTGGAGTTTGAAAACAACATGAGTCCACTCATAGCATACCCCTTCCCATAAACTTTCTATCTTTACTACTCCCACCTACCACTTGATGGCCCCCTTCAACAGCAAGCTTAACAGATATCGCACAATGGCTGATGTGGGAACTATACACTGGCAGGCAATACACAAAACATTTCAAGACATGACAGCCCAAATCAAAGTGGTCACCAGGGCCATCCCAGATGACAAGGACAAACTTGAGAAGGAGCAGGAAATGTGGTTGGTCAAGTTTGGGTATGTGATAGTATGTGCCCAGCAAGTCTGGTGAGAGTAACTCACAACAGTCCTCCAGGATGAATGGGAGGCAGATGCCCTCCAAGTCAACACCAAGATAGCCCCTGAGATTGTCTCAACCATCATGGAGGGTGAGAAAATGCATGCCCAGTGGACAGAACAGGCAAACAAACCCCTAGCAATATCCCCTGAGTCAACAGAGGCTACCTTGACATAGGGGATGGCCATGGACATGGAGGAGGTTGAGCAGGTGATCACACCAGAGCCAGAGGAATCCACAGCACTGGTGAAGGTGGCACCAGGTTTGTCAAAAAAGGTAAGCAACAGGTCCAGCCCAGGATGTGGGGGGGGGATGGCTAACCAGCTATAAAGAGAGTCCAGGAACATGAAGACATCAAAGAGGCAGAAAGAGGCCCAGTCCCCATGAAAAGGAAGGCCTCCAGATCTGGCCATGTGCCTGGCACATGTGAAATGTGCATGCATGCAGACCTTGCCTGCCAGTGCATGAAAGGTGTGGGTGTGGCCTGCATGTGCTATGGTAGGCTGAAGGCATGGTGTAGCTGGGCCTTGGGGAAATCAGGACCCCAAAGGCAGGTGATAGAGGTGGTCATGGAGTGACTGAAAGATGAGCACAGAGTTGGCTGTGAAGGAGAGAGCTAACAGGTTAATAGAAAAATAAGTATCCTGGCCATCCACCAAGGCAGGTCCCAGCAAGAAACCACCTGCCCACCTTTTCCTTGATAGCTCATTGAGTGAGGAGGCAGTCATGGAAAAGCAGGTCCCTGCAAAGAACAAGGTGAAGGGGAAGGTGAGGGTGGAAAAGGTGATCCCAGCTCCAGCTCAAGGTTGGCTGGCACATGATTTACTTGTGTGCCAGTTCAATGCTGTGCAAGTGGAGCTGTTCCAGGTCTGGGCCAGCCTCAAGGAACTTGAGGTCTAGTAGGACCACATGCTGGCAGAAATGACCAGCATGATCCAGGACCTGGAGGAGTTAGAGAGGGATAAAGGAACGTGATGTAAAACACAGATCCTATCCAGAGTGGATAAGGATCAGATAAAAGAAAAGGGTGTGAGTATAAATTTGACCCAAGGGAGAGGGACAGTAGAAACAGGCTCAAGTGAGTGAGAACCTAGGCAACTAGCCCTCAGACTTAAGGATAGAAAATGGGGGATGTGGAAAGATCCATTCTGAGGTGTGATACACCCATTTTATAGTCCCAGGAATACCTGTGGACTTCTATCTATGAGATCTAACTAATCCAGGTCCAAATGGCACCCAGCAGATATGTAAGCTAAAAGAATCTGGTCTGGATAAAATGAATCCAGTACCAGATTGACACAATCTGGGCCTGGATGAATGAGCAGATTGTACCAACAGAGGCGAATGAATGAAGAACTGAACAGAATCTGAAGAAAACCTATCCAGATAGATGATGGATGCTATGGATGCTTGAACAGGCTCTTGAAATGGATGACAAGAGGAGGTTTGCAACTATAGGAGGACTCGACCTCCTACAGTGGGTGGGGTAAATAGGTAGTCTGGTTGGTATAATCATAGAAATACAAACATTTTCATCTGGTCTAAGTGTGGTGTAAGACAGTAGAAAAAGAAAAAGCAAGAGGAAGATGAGAGGAAAGACAAAAGGCATGGAGTGGGGTACTGCCCAGCTTGGCTTCATCAGTCATCTTTTGTTCATCTTTTCCTACCAGAGACCCACAGAGGAGGAAGGATGGTTTATTGAACTATTCTAAAATTATTGCTCATTAAGAAGGAAACCGAATGATGGAGAGCATGAAAGGTAGGATGGTAGAAAAAGAAATGGTCAGTGTCAGAGGTCCAGTTTGGAGGAGGGTATCATACAATTGTTGATGGGACAATGTTTGTTGGCTTATTTTTCTATGTTTTTATGATGAGAGAGAGAGAAAGAAAAACAGAGAGGTCACTAGTCTAATCCTGGGGTAAGACAGAGTAGTATGGAGGGGAGGCATATATTGGTGGCAGTATAATGATTAATCGAAGCTGATGGCATTTGTGTCTTCATCAGCCAGCTCATCAATGTTATGAATTCCCTTGCACCTAACTCTATTGCCACACTCCTTTCTCTTCACTTTTCTTCACCCTCATGTTTGTTATGTCACATGACCTCCATGAGGCCGATCACATGACCAGTCACATGATGATTCCAGACCCTGACATCATCTATGACATCATAGCCTCTAGGGTTACATGTTGACAAACCCTAGACTACCCTAGACCCTCAATCACCATCGGATCTACATGGCAATCCTGCCACCTCCTAGATCTCCTGATCCGATCTAATCTCCCCTATGTATCCATTAGTATATATTGGATCCAGATCTAGATCCTTGGATCCCCGATCCTATTTCCTAGGACTATGATCTAGATCTTAGGGCTCGCCTCCTTGCAGCCTGACCTCTTTAATCTCCGTCCTCCATTCCCATCATTATGCTTACCATAGTATGTTCATTACCATGTATAGTAGTGTACTGCTTGGTCTGTGCGCAGACCCAGGCAATATATAAGGCAAGTGGCCTAAAGCCAGGAACCCCAGCTTTAGCCATTTTGTTGATTGGCTCCTCCTCTGTCTGCTAAGGGCTTGGCCTTCAGGCCTTGTCCCTCATCCCTCATGAAGGCTTTACAACAGTTCCTGCTCCAGCTAGCCCATGATATGGGCATCCTTTCTCTCTGCTGGGTAGCTCTGTCATCAGCTTTCCTTCTCTTAGGGTTATGGTTTGGTCCAGCTGACGGTTAGGTTCGGTTCTCTGGTGAATGCGGCAAGTTGTTCACAACAATCAATGTCTTCCCCTGCTATATGATCCAAGTTTTCATTGGCTAGACCAGTCAACTCAGTGACCAGTATATTAGACTAGAATTGGAGGTAATAGGGTATGAGACAAAAGGCAGTATAACAAAGCCTGGATACTGCCCCATCCAACTCAGATAAGAGGTATGAACCTCTAGTTGTCCAGTGAAGGATGACCATTGGTCCAAGGTATCTTGGCTTCATCTTCCAGTTGAGCTCCTTTTTGATGTGGGTATTCTGGACAAGGACCAGACTCACTGGACGGAAGTCAAAGTCTTTGATCCAGTTCTTGAACATGGCTTCAAAGTGCTTGACAGACTCGAAATGAGCTTTGAGAACTCATTCCCAGATCAACTCTATATCTTTCTGGTGCTTTTGAAGCTGACAGGCTCTCCAAGCAATCAGGCCAGATGGAGATAAGGGATCAGTGTCAGGTGGAGGGACAAGAAATGTAATTTCAGTTAAATCAAAAGGAAAAAGTGGCTCAACACCATGCATCATAAAACATGGTGACAAATCTGTAGACCAGAGCATGGTAACGCACTTGGCCCAAAAAACGGAGTGAGTGACAGTATGCCAGCACAACTCCCCTCCAGGAAAGTTTTGACAATGGCCTCCCAGACATTGAAGTGCCAATGCTTAATGACACTTTGCCTGCAAGTTGTAGGGGGAGATGCAGATATGCTAGATATTGTACTTGAGGGAGAGCAACTTAATGGCCTGTATAAAGCAGGGCCATTGTCAGTGACTAATTCAGAGAGAGGATCCCACCAGCAGAGGAGATTCTCAAAAATGAGGGAAGCCAGGACAGTAGCAGACTCTGAATGGAGCATATGCCACTCCAGGTAGGCAGACAAGGCACACCAGGCCTGGACAATATACCTGTAGCTCCCAGAGTGGGGCATTAGCATGGTGTCCAAGTGGGCCTTATGAAAGAGACCCCCAACAATGGGGACAGATGGCAGGATATGAAAATGATGAGTTTGCTGGACCTGGCATTTGTGACAGGTCTGGACAAACCATTTGACATTGTTGACAAGAAGCAGCCACCAGAAGTGGAGCAACAACCAAGCATGGATGGAATAGACACCCTTGTGACTGAGGCTATCATGAGCCTCCTGAATTAATCCATACTGGCACAACTCTGGGACAGCTAGCTAGTGGCAACCATGTGGCTCTCTGCACCACAGGGAGTTGTGAAGATAAAAAAAACTTCATGGCTGAGTTCATGAATGCAGAGAACTCAGCATTGGAAAAGTCAGGGAGATGGAGGCAAGAAACGAGGAACTCCTAGATCAAATGGATCTGGGTGTCATGGGCAACAGCCTTAGCAGACTGAGGAATAACAGGCAGGTCCAGAGGGGGCTCCAGGGATGGGATGGTGGAGACGAAGGACAATGTATAAGCAGGAGGAGGAATGGGGGGGACAGATACAGACAAGGTGGTGGTAGAGACAGAGTGACGACAGTCTAGCCAGACAGACAGACAGGACTGGATGAAGGAGATGGCATAGGGGATGAGGCAATTACAGTCAACTCTGTCATAACCCATACCATTCGGGATAGGCCTGGAGTATGGGTTATGACAGAGTATGGGTTATGACAGAGTATGGGGTTTGGGGGAGAGTAGACGAATCCTATTAGAAACTGTAGTATCTACACAATAAACTATATCACAGTCGAAAATGAGCTACTTGCATTCAAAATAACTTGTGAGCTTTGTGTTCTTCAAGTGCTGTGTCCCTGAATCAATAAACCTTGTCTGCTTCGCAAACGAGCCCAAAAGCGACTCCAACTTCTGTGCATATGGACTATCAAGCTCACTGAGGTATTCACCCATCACCAGTGCAGCTTGTGTTATGACTGCGTCGAGCAGCCATCGAAGGGGATGGGAAAACCCTTCAGCCGGAAGAAACAACCAAACCTAACAGCCGATAACGAGGCTAGCCGGCAGAGAAAGGATACCCGTAACCCTGGCAGGGGAGCTACAAATGCCAGCGAGCCACGTTGAGGGAGTGCCCATAGCGGACGAGGTTCTAACCCAAGTCCCAGGGGCCCAAGAGCGGTGAACTAGACAAGTGGTCAAAGCTGGGGTTTAGCCAGCTGGGACTGCCACCTTATATATTGGCAAGGTCTACGCACAGACCAAGCAGTACACTACTATACAGGGAAGTAATAGATAAGGCTATGCTACATATGGTAAGACGGTAATGACCATGGGTAGAGAATGGAAGTGTGGACAGAGATGAAGAGCACAAGGTTGCCATGAGGCGAACCCTGAGATCTGATCTGAGATCTGCGGAGATCTAAATACGATGTGATACATGGGGAGAGATTAGATCGGATCGGGAGATCTAGGAGGTGGCAGGATTGCCGTGGAGATCCGATGGAGATGAGGGTTAGGGTAGTCTAGGGGTTGTCAATGTGTAACCCTAGGGGTGATGACGTCGGTGATGATGTCAGGGGCTGGACTCATCATGTGACTGGTCATGTGATTGGCCTCGTGGGAGGTCACGTGACTAAAGGAGCGGGAGGAGGTAAGGAATGTAGGAAAAGAGTGTAGGATGAAAAGTTAGGTGCACACGGTTCTTAACAGCTTGAAGCACCTCTTTTCGGGTGCGCACTGGCTTGACTGGCTTGTCATCCACATTGTCTGACATGTTACCACCCCTTTCTGGCATTTCCCATGCTGCCTTCACATCCATTACCATATCATAAATGTCTTGATCAGTTGCTTGAAATATATGGTGAGCCTCTTCAACTGGGTTGAGTAGCTCATCAATTGTCATTCGGTTCAAGCGCTGAAGTACCCCAGTTGCCTCTAGGTCATCCAAGGCTTCAATAACTTCATTTTCAGCCTGTGTGAGGAGGTCTAAACCTGGACCGCCTGAACGTTGTGGTCCCAAGTCGGTGGCATGGAGTAGGGTCGAGATAGGTATAGATGGCAGGGTAGTGGGTGACAAGTCGAAGCTGGGAAGGATTTGGGCCTTGTGCCAGCAATTTCGAATTGTTGTAGTGTCAACAGCCTCCTAGGCCATCTTGGCAAGCTGCATTGCATCAAGCTGATTGATATCAAAGATTTGAGATGGTGTGATACCACTTTTGTAGAGATGGATGGCTCGTTCAATGAATTGGGCACAATATTTCACCTTGAAACAACGAATTATCCCCTGGTCATTTGGCTGGACATGCATGGTAAGATTTGGCTTAAAGTTAATGACACAAATATTAGCAAGGGTCTCTGGAACGATGTGTCCCAAGAAATTGTCCTGCAAAAATAATATCTTTTGTCCCTCATTCTTGAGTTTCCTATCCCAGTCAAGTAGCCATTCCTTGTAGATCACAGATGTTATCCATGCCTTGGCATTGCTGTGGTAATCAAAGCCGAGCTGGACACCAGTCTTGTTTTGAAAAGGACGGGGTTTCTGAAATCTGCCGATAATGAGTGGAGGAATTTTTTTTGAGCCATCCACATTTGTTGTGAATAGGTATGTGAGACGAAGCTTCTTGCCTTTGACACCCGAGTTCTGCCTATCAGCAAGCCTGCAATCTGGTGGCATACTGCAAGAATTTCATTAAACTCAGTGATCAATATCTAAATAAAAAATAATGCATGCATAGAAAAGAGATGTTTCATTGGTATTAAAAATGTCCTGCGGTTTATAGCCTTCCTTTTGGATGATCTCCTGAATCCGCAACCACTCCACCTCAATAGTATTTGCAGCTGCAGAGGCAGCTTCACCATGCCGTTTCAAATTCTTCAACCTGTTCCGAGCTTTGAAAGATGTCAACCATCCCTCGCTGAGATTAAGTCGCTCATCATCTGGAATACCCGCAATATCAGCAAACTGTTTCCATTTCTGGCGAATAATCTCACCAGTAAGAATCAGCTTGTCTGCCATTGCTTTTGAGACCCAAGTCTCTAGCATTTCATTAATCTCTGGGTGTTCCATCTGATGAGTCCTTTTAGCCGAGCATTCTGAGCCCTTGCTGCTCTGGTACATAGTGCACCACCTCTTCTCATTAGTGACCCATGATGAAATCAGTGGCTGTGTGAGCTGGAGACTTGGATAGATTTTGTTAAAGTGGTTCACAGTTGCTTTTTGTGTTACTCTGTTGTCCTAATGCCAGTCAAGAATCTCGATTTGTTGTTGAAGAGTGGCATTCTCTTTTTTCACAGGCAGTAGTTTTGGTTTCTGGCTTGAACCATCTTGGTCACAATTTGCCCTAGTAGCTGGATCTATAGACAATGAGCCTTGAGTTTAACATACTATACTGAGCATCCTGGTTTCTAAAAGGCACTCACTATACTTGCGCTTCTTTAAGGAGGGAATACCATTTCCTGCAAGCCTTTGCAACTTCTCTACAATCAACTTGTCCTGTGAACTTAACCCTTCAAGGCCTTGTTCATAGTCTAGTGCATTTCCCAAGCTTTCTACCACCCTTTCTTCATTTACCAGATTTGCCTCACCATCAAGCCAGTCTTCATCATCCTTTGAAATGGCCTGGCCAGCTTTTAGCTCAGCCTCAAGCTTGGCTTTATGGTCCTGAATCTGGGCATGGAGCTTGGCTAAGCCCCTTTTT
The DNA here is from genome assembly GCA_038089355.1 of Pulveroboletus ridleyi. Lineage (NCBI taxonomy): Eukaryota > Fungi > Basidiomycota > Agaricomycetes > Boletales > Boletaceae > Pulveroboletus > Pulveroboletus ridleyi. The sequence goes on along the minus strand of JBBPKS010000047.1, from coordinate 9,339 downwards.
AGTATATCAGTAGGTTTCATAGGGTGAGAAGGTGACTGGATTTTGGGTCAGTCCTGCCATTTCAGTACTTCCATCATTAATATTATTATATAATGGAGTTCTAAATATGGTATTATGCTGTAAACATATGGGTTATGACCTGAAAATTATATGGGTTATTGGGTATGGCAGAGATATGGGTTATGGGATCAAAATCCCTGCATACCAACTCAGGATTTCAAAAAAGTATGTACTATTACAGAGTATGGGTTATACCCTGTATGGGTTATAGCAGAGTCAACTGTATTGAGCAGGAAGATGCTGAAGGAATAAGAATTGTCAAGCCAGTCCTCAATATCATTGGTCTCTGGGAGATCGTCCTTGGAGGATGGACAGCATGAGAGACCATCCAGGCCAGTATGACAGTTCACAGGGACATGACAAAGGGTGAAATTAAATAACAAAATCCCAGCAATCTAGTGGTTGATGGTAGTGTTGGGTTGGAGGTCCAGGTTGTTGATCATCCCTTTCATATACTCAGCATCCATTTCTACAATGAGATTAGTGACACTGAAGATAAAAATGCACACTGCCCAGAGGGTGCAGAAGAGGCCATAAAGCTTGAGCTTAGCCTAGGAGTACTGGCTTTCAACACTAGTCAAGCTGATGGAGCAAAACTGGTTGGGATACCAGTGATCATCCTCACTGTCCTGCAACAAAATACAGCTGACTGTGATGACCGAGGTGTCAATAGCAAGAATGACTTCCTGGCCAGACTCATAGTCCTTATGTGAGATGCCAAGGCACTGGATGATCTTGAACAGGGCCTGTCCCAATTGAATGCCATTGTGTGCATTGTTCATCTGTGTAAAGCCAAGAAGTGTGGTCTTTAGTTCCCACATCCCTGGAGACTTCTTGTATCCATGACCCAGTGACTGCAAAATAAGTGTCTATGTTCAACACTTGCCATGCATTGCATGTTAAGTTCACTTGGCCTTTGATGGAGTTGCTCTACAAGTGAATAGAGTATTAAATACTAAATTGATAGATGAAATCCTTACTTACCAATAGCCATGACCATAGTTTGATCATATGCTCCTTGAACATGTCAATGATGAGTGTATGCATATACTTCCAACCAGGGATCTTGATACCATTGGTTGCAAGTGCCCTAATGTTGATCATTTTCTTGAAGGAGGGATGCTTGAGAGCAGATACTGGCTAGTAAAGAATTAGCATAAATGATACAAATCCAAATACTGCTTTAACTTACCTGATCTGTATTTACCAGCCATTCCACAGTGGCAGTATGAAAGCATTTATTGCTGTACTTTGGTGGAGTCAGCTGCAGATAGCTATCAAGCTGGCTTTGCTGAGTGCTTGATGTCTTGTCTTTCTGTGTTTTTCAGTCATCTGGAAGCATAGACTTGAAATTGTTTTCTTCTACCCATTTGAGATATTCAGCCTCTCAACAAATGTTAGCATACAGTGAACAAATCATAAGACTATGTATACCCAATGACAGGATTGCAAATGCCAATGCAGCATTGATATCTCAGCAACAAGAGTTTTCCTATGGATATCACCATCCATCAGCTCTATGTGTAGTAGGAAGAAAAAAAAAGAAAACATATGAGCAACACTCGTAGCAGTGACACTTCTTGCTATCACTATCATAGATGATTGGCTCCTCAAAAAAACAGTTGACATCATGACCTCATTGCTCTCAACAAATCTTTTGAGGCTCATCAACATCTGTGACTCAGATGTCTGCTTGTCCATTAGGTAATGGATCTGTTGAATGTTAGAACATAGCAGCTGAGAGCCATGTACTTACCATCGTTGTCAGCACTAGTTGATGTTGCTACCCATTTCCCTGCAATGTGTTACACATTGGTCAGCAAGGTAATAAAATGAGTCACACATACCTTTACTGAACCCAGATGGGGGTGTCACCTCACCATCCAAGTCTAAGAGGTCAATGGTACTGTTGACCCTTTGTGCTTTTGACTCAGGGAAGTGGTTGAGTTAGCTGGATGGGGGGAATCATCATGGGTGGAGGGCAACTCATGAGGCATGCTGTCTCCAGCTCCTGATATGGTTGCCTGGTGTGAATGAAGCTTGGGTGTAGCCACATTCTCAGTATGTCTAAGCTTGGCTGAGTGGAAAGTTGCCTATTTGGGTTGAACAGTTGTTTTGTCACTGGGGGCAGTATTTATTTCAGTGGTAGCACATATATGAAGTGAGTTGGTTGCACAGTCTGCTGAAAATTTTTACTAATACAATTACTAAGCAGGCCTAATCTGGGACCTGCCAGGACAGAGGCCCTGTTGTTGCATATTGCATGTGTGCCTTGTTACAAACATAGTGTGGTCATAGAGTCACCATGATTACATAATTTCTGACTATCTTCAGACTACTTGTGTCTCATACTACATCAGCTACCATCAGTTACAACAATAACTCTAATGACTTTTTCCACCATCTGGGCTATTGGGTGTTCTTTTGGACCACTCCTCCTTTCTTGCACTAAAAGGTTATGAGCCCTGAGTGTGCTCATAAGCCCACTCACTAACCTAGACAATCCCCCATAGCATGGTTTGATGAAGATGAAGTTTTGGAGCTTAGGCTGGATGGCGGGAATTGGTTGGCATGGCACAAGAAAGTTGTTGGGACTATCAAGGACCATGAGCTGTAGGAATAACTTGCCAGTACAGCCATGAATGTGGACCATCAGTTTGAGACATTGGCGCAATTCATTGTTACCTCGAGTTTGCCAGACTCAATTTTAATTTCAGTTTATCATCTTGGGATGGCACAGAAGTTCTGGGAATATCTCCACAATGGTTTGACAAGACTGTGGTAGCTACTAAAATGGCTACAGAAAAGTCTAGGGTACCTGACAAGGTTGCATGAGTGGCTGTGCCAATGCCAAGATGGTTTGGCAGCACTATTGAAGATATGGCAAGGTTGATCACAAGGTGTGGGAATGCTGAGAGGTCAAGGGACTGGGTCATGGGACCACTATGGTCAAGAGGGCAGGCAGCGAGGGTGAGAAGACTGAGGATGTCAGCTGATGAGGAGCCAGAGCCAAGAAGGCTGCTGACATAGGTCACAATGACATGGACAGTTGAAGTGACAGTGGTGATACTGAGATCAGCCACATGTGCAAGTCCATTGAGGATGCCAGCCAGGACTGTGAGGAGATCATGGATACTGAAGGGAAACCCCTGGTGAGTGAGTGTGCTCATGTTAGAAATGAAGCAAGGATGATGGACCAGGAAACATGAAAGAGGACCCTAGGAACACACTGGGTGATGACAAGCATTATCCAGATGCATCCACAGAGCCACCTGTTGCTTCTGTGAGCACAGGGGTGGCTAGTGTGATTGGACAAGCCATGGAGGGTGCTGCTGATGTAAGTGGCATACCAGGTGGGCCACCTGTTGCTGCTGTAAGCACAGAGGTGGTCAGTTGGGTCCAACAGGTTGAGGCCACAATACTAGAAGTCAGTGGTCACTCTGATAAATTGGGCAACCAGGCAGATGAACTGCAGATGCAGACAACTGGAGGTAGAACTCTGGTCAGTGTGGTCAAGGACCAACTAGCAGGTGGGCACACTCACAATATAAATGGATATGCACCAGCAATACTGATAGAGTCTTTCAACAGCACAGAGAATGCACTACCAGACTCTTACAATGAACCCAGGGACCAGGCCAAGGTCTCAAAAGTGGAGCTGGAGGTAGAGTGTGGGTGAAAAAGGTCATCAGTGCATAGCAGTGGATAATGATGACATACCAGTGGACCTTGTTGTCACATATTGCATATGCACCTTATTACAAACATAGTGTGGTCATAGAGTCACCATGATTACGTAATCTCAGACTACCTTTGGACTACTTGTGTCTTGTACTTCGTCCATTACCATAAGTTATCATAATAACTGTAATGACTTTCTCCACCATCTGAGCTACTGAGCATCCTATTGGACCACTTCTCTCTTTCTTGTGACAAAAGACCTGCCACTATTCTCCAAACCATGCAAGCCACCTGATAACACCATGAATGAATTGGTCAACCTCTTGAGCATTGAGCTCAAAGGGGAGAGTGGTGACTGGCAGCTGAGTTGTGAGCTGTGACACATGAGTGGCAAGATGCTATGCAATAGGTCAGGACAGGCACACAAACAACTAGAGTGGCAGGTTGAGGAAGACTCATCTGTGCATATCATCACAGACAGTGCCAAGGAGACCTCAGTGCTGTCTGACAGGCCTGGGGCTGTTGCCAAGGACAACCCTGACATTGGTGACCCTGATGACACAATTGGTGATATCATCAGTTCACCTGATCTGCATGAGGTACCTGCACAGTAAGGAAATGAGTCCCCAAGTGTTGAGCTCAAGAGAGGGAGGTCAGTACTGGCAAGCTACAATGTTGGGCTTACCTGCAGCATAACACCCACTGAAGGAGTGTTGAAAGGTGTTGAGGAAGCTGTGAATGGATCAGCAAGAGCCATGTGACAATGCTGCAAGCCCTGAGCAACAAGCTTGAGAGAGACTATACCTGATGAGCAGCAATGTCAGACAATCTCATGACATGATGGATGTGTCAAGGGCATTGGCCTGTGTTGAGGACATTGATGGACAGACAAAGAAGCTGCAAGTATTGTCAGCATGGCAGTATATTGATGCAGAACAGTCAGACTCACCTATGAGGTCTGCAGACAAGATGTGCTGTATATGATCCAGGAGGTGAAGTGCACCTACCTGGTGGTCACCTCAGTGATCAGGAGTGTCCAGAGAATGAAGACAATAGCAGCCATGTTGAAACAGATGTGCTGTGTCAGGTCACCAGGCCAAGGGTCAAGCTAGACAAGCTAGGAGATGGCAGTAGTGATTGGAGCTGCAATAGGGATGGTGATGGAGTCCAGACAGGCCATATAGGGTGCTGGATGGACAGCACAATGAGCAGCATGCACTGTGACTCGAAATGAGTTGAAATATGACTGCTAGCTGAGAGCAAGTGGTCAGAGCACTGGTGTGAAATGAATAGGTTATATGCACCTGGACCATCCATATCACCCAACCATCAAGCCCAATGTCCCATTGTGCTGTCAAATGGACTGTGCTATCATGGCAGGTTGAAGCCATGCACTAGAAGTGTTAGTTGGGTCAGCACAATAAAACTGACTTACCCCATTATCTAGGCACACCAGAGCCATATTGGTGTAAAACACAGATCCTATCCAGAATGGATAAGGATTAATAAAAGAAAAGGGTGCAAGTATAAACTCAACCCAAGGGAGGGGGCTAGCAGAAACAGGCTCAAGTGAGTGAGGACCTAGGCAGCTAGCTCTCAGACTTAAGGATAGAAGATGTGAGATGTGAAAAGATGTATTCAGAGGTGTCATACACTGGTTTTATAGTCCCAGGAATACCTGTGGACTTCTATCTACAAGATGTAACTAATCTGGGGCCAATCAGCACCTAGCAGAAATGTAAGCTAAAAGGATCCAGTCCAGATGATATGAATCTGATACTGGATGAATGCAATCTGGACCCAGAATAAATAGGCAGATCAAACGAAAAAGTCTGGATGAACGAAGAAATGAATGAAGTGTGGAATGAATCTACTCAGATGGACTATGGGCATGATGGATGCTTGATTAGATGCTTGATCAGATTGAAAATAAGGGGTTTGCAACCATAGGAGGTGTTACGATTTACATCTATGCCTACTTTTTCTTCTTATTCGGACTTATCCCTCCTTGTTTAGCTCTCACTACACTAAACTTGTAGTTCCTTCTCCCACATACTTGACTGTTCTTCTTGCTTCTAGAATATTCCATGATTACTCATCACACCTCTTTTTCCATTGGCTTGCTGACTCAATGATCAGTCAGCCACTTTATTCTTCCATGTTCTTTTGATTTCTATATGATTACTCAGCAATTCTTTGCTCTTGTATATAAACTCCCAAGTAGCATGTCTGCCTCCTAGCTTAGACCTACTTGGCTTACATAATCCTCACCTCCTTTTCATGTGTCTTTGCTCTACACACCTCAGGCAGCACTTTTTTTGAACTCCGATAGTCTTACAGACCTATTTTCTTTGTAGGTAGTAATAGGTCTCTTAGGCCCCACCTCACAGGGGCCTCTCATTATGTAATTTCCTTTTTTGCTCATCCATGCCTTGTGCATGCCACCCATGCACCTCCTTCGAGCCTTTGGCGCACTTGCCGGCTCATAGTCTGTGCATCGCACCCACCTCCTGTGCCTGCCAGTCTGTGGTCCGTGCGTCACACCTGCTGCTTGCCTGCACTTGTCCTCGTGCCTGCTGCGTCTCTCACCTCCCCTGGTTGAATTCAAAACAGTGCACAGTAACTGTCATGCACTCTCGTTGCATCGAGAGCACTTGACAACCACCATGGATCAGTCTGCATGCTGCCCTGTGCACTATCCCCCGCTGTCATTCCATATTAGGAAATGAGCATGCCTTGGTTCATCCCTGAGATGTCTGAAATGCAAGAGTGTACATTTGGTGTCAGTAGCAATGAACACATGTATCCAAGTGAAAGTAGTCTCAAATAACACATTTTTGCATTTTTAATATTCTGGAAGTGTTTCACTTGGATACATGTGTTCATTGCTACTGACACCAAATGTACACTCTTGCATTTCAGACATCTCAGGGATGAAATGGACTAGGCACATTGTATATACAAGTTCCATAGCACCCTGGATATAGGATATACTACTTAGAATACTATTCCAAGTGTTGTGGAAGCCACAATGACAAGTTTTTGATTTGTTTTGAAAGTCTTCTAAGTTTCTGGAAACTTTCTCACGCTTTCATATGTTTAAATCACTCCTCACATCCTCAATAAGCACCAGGAAAATAAGAGGAAATAGGAAGGGTTAGAGAACAATAGGAACTAGGGTACTACACAATTGCCCTGAGTGTATGCCTATTAGATCACCTATAATATATTCATTTCATAAAATTGAAAAACATGTTCTAGATAATGCCCAAGACATTAATACAAGTAGAATATATGAAGGAATACATAAATATATATTATCGCATGATAAATATCTTATTTTAACTCAGCTGGGGCCTTGAAACAGCCTGGGAAAGTGATGAAAGGGGTCAGGAGAAAGATATGTCACAACATCACCAGATTTGATCCTGGTGATCTGTACTCTTGATATGTTTTTAATATATATGACAGCTCTCTGGGGATATAATATTCAGGGGTATATCTTCAACATGTCAAAAATGCGGATATATTTTTCTTTTTCCATCAAATCTCCACTGTTGCCCTGTATGATGTTTTAATGGACTTGCAAGATAGATATATATTGTATTACATATATTAAATCATGTATCTACATACAGATGACATTGTATCTAGGGAGGATGTGGAGAACAAGCAGAAAACATGATATTGGAGTGATTTCCATTTTTGGAATGAAACATACCGAGGCACACTCATTTCATGATGGCAGGGGTTGCAGGTAGGCCTGTTGGATGGGCCCGTTGGATGGGCACGCTAGTGGTGAATGTGGGGCTGCATGCCTAGGCAGGTGTGTGGACATGTGAGGGTGCCAAATGGAGGGTGCGCGTGCATTGTGATGCATGCCCAGGCGAGCTAGCTGGTGCACCAGGTGGGTATGCAGCGGTGTGGCCAGGTGTGCACATGGGAAATTGAGTGGCGTGGTCAGATCTGGGTGAGGGAGGAGTGTGCTGTGCAGTGGTGGGTGCACAGGTGGGTTGGTGCATGAATAGGCAGGCATGTGCAAACAATGTACAGTGGTCGTCAAGCGCTCTTGATGCAACAAGAGCACATGGCGGTTACCACACGCCACTTTGGCACCCTGATTCAGATGTGGTGAGGGAGCTGGGGACAGGTGAGGGCAGGTGAGGGCAGGGAGGCTGTGCAATGTATGTATTAGTCATGCTGCACAAGCAAGATATGAGCCTCACACAAGGCATGGTGCAAGGAAAAGCGAGAGGATCAGTCTTACAGACCAATTTTTGTTGTAGTATGAAATAGGTCTAAAAGACCATCGAAGTCTGAAAAAAGTGCTACCAAGGGTGGCTCTACACCTGAGTGAGCACTTTAGCTCTTGCCTGTGTCCCATCCTGATTGCAAGGGATAAGTCCTCAGTCCACCTATATCACCAGGAAATCTATCATCTGGTACCACCAGGACGAACCCCTGACCTTGCTGTTTGCAAGGTACCCCCTTGTCTCAATACTGTAGGATCTTTGCCAAGTTCATGCCTGACCCTTCAGGATCAAGTGTAACAGGAGGACTTGACCTCCTACATTGGGTTGATCAGATATGTATACTGGATTTGTTTCACATATGTTGAATGTGATGCAGGTGTGACATCAAGTTGTGACTTGCATTGCTGATGGTGTTAGAGGTGATTGATGGCAATTGTGCACAGAGAGACAAGTGCAGGGTTTAGCTGAGCCATGACTTCCATATTGGGATGAATGGACACTCAACTGAGATATAACTTTCCTTATTTGGATCACTCAAACACAGGACTTTTCAGATGCATTGGACACATCAAATATCATCTTTTTACATCTTTTCATTTGAAATGAAGCCTTTGCATTTGTTGCTGAAGAAGGTATTTATTTCATTTGGTTTTATTCTTTTCTTAGAGTACAACCACACTTCATTTGAGGGAGAGTGTTGTCACATATTGCATGTGTGCCTTATTACAAATGTAGTGGAGTCATAGAGTCACCACAATTACGTAATTTCCAACTACCTTCCGACTACTTATGTCTCATACTACATCAGCTACCATCAGTTACAACAATAACTCTAATAAATTTCTCCACCATCTGGGCTATTGGGCATTCTTTTGGACCACTCCTCCTTTTCTTGTGCTAAAAGGCCCTAATCCCAGGCCCTATCAGGCCCCAACATAGGGACAGGCTCAGTCTGGCCTGGCTTGAGACTTCAGAGGGCCTGAAGCCTGGCCTAGCACATCACTACTGATCATTGAGTCAGCAAGCCAATGGCAAAAGGAATGCTATAAGTAAGCATGGAATGTAGAAGAACATGAGAGAACAAGGAGGAACAATTGGGCACATGGGAGAAGGAATTATGAACTTGGCATAATGAGAACTAAGTGAGGAGAGATAAGTCTGAAGAAGGAAAAAGACATAAGGTGTAAATATAAATCATAACACAAATATCAAGTTAGTCTCCTCTAGACTCCAATCTGATCCCTTCCCTCTCTCTCTCTCTCCCTCTCTTCTCCCTTCTTATTAAATACAAGGACTGAGCCTAGACAAGGGTGAGATACATACATACATAAGTAATGCACCAATA
>JBBPKS010000045.1:0-28448 GCA_038089355.1 Pulveroboletus ridleyi | reverse complement strand
TAGGTTTTGCTAATAGTCCGGAGTGCGGATGCTAGGTATACCGGAGCTGTGCTCCTAAGCGGGCACAGGGACGGAGGGTGAACTGGGGCGAAGCTAGTGGCTATGTACTGTAAGCGAAGAATGGAGCATAACACTAAGAACAAGGAATGCTAAATACAGAGGGTCCGGGGTGTCAGGGATGCGGACTCATCGAGAACGCACCGGAGGTCGCAGGAAAGGTGTCCGGAGTTGTCCGGAGTTAAGTCCGGGGTACCGGATTCGATGGATATGACAGTGTGAAGGTATGCATTTCATCGTATCTGAACACTTTCAAATATACTGACATAGTTCACTCCAGTTTATACACAATGGTAGAGTCCATGTTGGGGAAGTCCAGTACTTCACCCAGTTAGCTGTCCAATCACCTCACACTCCCCAAGCGGACTGGTGTTTTCATAACATCGCTATCCTCAAGCCCTACTCAGAACCAAATGCTGAGCTGCTCCGGCTCTCGTCGCAAGTTATCGCTGCATCAACTCTTCTTGATCAAATCATGATATGCAATGTCAAAGCCATTTGGAGTGTTGTCGCTATGGTACCACAGCAGTTAGCATTGCCAATGGGAGTAGAAGGCGATTTTTTTTGCATGATGGAGAAACCTGGCTTAGATATATCTGATCTCGGTGTTCCTTACAGTGTTTACTCTGCAGAGAACGAGGCTGATGATGATAATGACGTAGAGTAAAAAATTCCCAAGTTTGATATCAATACATGCTTTTTGTTCTCACTACATCAACCGGGCTCGTTTGACCGACTGCTCCTTGAGTTCATTGAAAAACTCCCTCCGCTCTGCAGCCTCACGTGCGATAAGTGATTTGTCAAACGGCCACACTATAAACCTGGAATGTTCCTCCCTGTAGTCGGGTGTTGCTCAACGTATGAGGAGTTGGCAAGGTGTGATAGGACAACTTAGAATACAATAATATAGTTAGACAGTTGCATGACTAGAACAGAAGGGAATATGTACTGAATAATATTGCTTGTATGGTCAGGCGACATTTCTGCGTCCAGCATGACTGAGATGTCAGGATCTGGAGCAATTGGACACTGTGGGTCTGTCTGACTGCCAAGAGATCTATTATCAACAAATTCCAGTGTAATAAGAAACACTTACATGCTCTCATTGACTATATTTGTAAGTTCAGACTCACACTCATCTTCAGTTTGTGTCCCTCTACAAAGGCTGTCAATATACCAGCCAATACTGAACTAGGTACTTACATAGTTTTTTTTTCTGTAGCATCCCTCCTGATGCGAAGCACAATATGCTACATTGAATTGAGTCAATAAATAAATTCTCAAGTACTACACTCACCTTGTTGCCAGGATTTTTCACCCGGATGCCGAAAGTATACATGTTCCAGCTTGGGACAATGTTATCAATATCAACCAATATAACATTACTGGAGATCTGGATTGTAGGAGCTTTCTGGATTGGCTCAGCTGGCATCGTAAATTTAGTAAGTGCTCCGAGTCAGTTACGTGTTTTACACAGGGCGCACACGGAGTTAGCCGAGCAGAGTTACTAGAACTGTACAGGCCCCTGTCCAGTGGCTTTCTTCTGGCTCCATTGTATCATACGTACTAGTGATTCTAATGAACACCAACTATGGAAACTATGACTTCCCTGTGCTCAATAGCGGGCATGGCCTGCCAGGCCCTAGTTCTCTTGGGCTGGACATGGACCCTTTTGGACATACTGCGCCCTTAATGTCAACACACGCAAAGCCACAGGTACATGTTATCTTATCTCACTATCTCATCATGGCATTGCTGGTGGGAGGCATATATGCAGGAATACTTCAGCCTGAAGGAACATTGCAAGGCACTTGAAATGCAGTTAGCCTGAGTTATAGCTGAATGTGATGCAATAAAGTAAGCATAGTAAGTTATATTCTGTGGAGGCAAGCATATAATAAGCACTATCATACAGGAACATGTTCAATCAATTATCAGTAACATTACATACAATCGGTGCCACACATGTGACCCCAGAAACCCCTGTAAAGACCACAGACTCCTGTCTGCATATCTGCTTTTGGACACAAGCACAATTCAATCAGTGGACAGCCACAGCCGAAGCACATGCCAACCGATGCTGGAAGCTAGCTTATTTGGAGCTTGAAGAGGGTGGCACCATCTCTGACTTCATACTTAAAGCGATCCGCAAGAAGGTGCGAGGGTGTTGGGCAGAGCTTGTCACCCAACAGATGGCCCCAAAGAGCTGGGGAAAGGCTAGTACGTCCACCAAAGAGCTCGTGTATAAAATGGTTTACAAATCGTTCCCATTCCTACAACTCACCGAGAATGACTGGAAACTCGAACTACTGTGTTCGAATGACTATCCTGGATGGGTACGGAACAATTTAGACGACAAAGGAAAGTGGTTGGTCAAGCAGGAAGATGATGCGGTACCTGGAGAAGAGCTGGCATCCGGGATGAGCAAGAAGCGAAAGGTGAACATAGGAAGATACCCGAAAAAAGAGCCAAAAGTAAGTGTGTTCATCCTTTTCAAACTACACTGACATACATTGGTGCCCAGGTGACCCTGGCATCATCGATTTCTCACCTCTGGAACCATCAGAATCCACGATGGACCAGCTTACTTCCTTTGGCTCAAGTTCAATGATATTAGATGAACCAGGTACATATATTTGTTTTTTTTAACATGTGAGGCTCCCAATGCTTTTTGGACATGTTATTAACAGAATCACTGATGACCATATACAATGTACCTGAGAATGATGGACCTGGACCTGCCCCAATACTCTCGTTTGCTGTGCCCACTGCATCCGAGAACGCAATCATTAATACGACGACTGGTTCAGACTTACCCAGCACACCTGAGGATGTTCCCTCCCCAACAATCACATCTGCCCCAGCTGCATCCGAGGATGCAACAACTGGACCGGACTTACGCAGCCCACCTGAGGACTTTCCTGCCCCAACACTCACATCTGCACCTGCCACATCCGAGGACACAACAACTGGACTGAACTTGCGCAGGACGCCTGAGGACATTCGCGCCTCAACACCCGCATCTACTGTGCCTGCTGTGTCCAAGGATGCAACAACTGGACCGGACTTACCAGGCACGTCTAAGGAAGATGTTACTGCTACGATGCCTGTCATTGTCAATCCTACGTATCTCTATGAATTTTTAGTGATATAGTACTGATGCTACTCTAGCGCTAGTCTTGGAAGAATATCTCTCAAGCTCAAAATTCTGCCTCTGCCCCCTCTCCAGGGACCCAGAGTGCATCAGGGCAGCAGTGAGGGTAATGAAGAAGCACATGACAAATCCTCAAATGGTAAACACAAAGACACTGTCAGTCGCAAAATGCGGGTAGTGAAGAACAAGACTGGATAGTAAGTTTTCTCTAGCATATCATAGACTGTTAACTAATCTATTTGATAGCAATCTGTGCGCTGCCCGTTGGCTTGCACAGATTAACGTGAGTGGAACAAGTGAGGAATTCCGTTTATACTGGAACCAAGAGCTTGACGAAGCACAATGCGAGGTACGTACCATTTGATCTTCACTGGCAGGTCCATATTGAGATGGTGGCAGGCATACAAGAAGGAGGCAAAGGAATTGGTAAGTACATTGATATCACATTAGATTCTCTGCTGATATGAAGGTAGATGGACAAAAAGGCTTGGGACGATGTGTCCCAAGGGGTTCTTCACTAACCAGGATATTTTCATATGATTGGTGGCTGGCGTGCCGACAGTTGTCGGACACTTTGTGCATGATTTGATTGGTGCCTAGATACGGTGTAATGTGATACAATAGCAATGTCATTACAGCACATATATGCACATATGCATGAAATATCAGGATAGGCTAAAATGGTCATATATAATCATTTGAGCACAGATGACAGCATATTGGGCAGCCATACCCAACCAACTCAGCATATGTCGGATTATGCCCCCTTATGTTATACTTTAAAAAATCACCGGGCGACATATATTGACATCACACAACATGCACAAAACTCCCATTTTATGAGAGAAATGTGCTATGCACTGATCTGGTCTGTACAGCCCAAAAAATCACACAGTGACATCTCCAGACATTACTGGTCACATCCACTTTTCACCAGGCTTCAGGCACTGCAAATATTCGAAAGCTGAGTAATTGAGCAAGATAATTATCATAGGTATGCTTATATAAGCTATATACCAAATAGGGATATTCCAACACTCCCCCTCAACCATGAGCCCATAGGCACAAACACTTGCCTATACCAGCAATATATAATCAAATCAATGATTAAATTATTAAATTATATGTGTATGCTGAGTCCATGGGCAGTCTGGGTGAAGTCCATGTAGTCTGTCTGGCAGTCCATTTTGAGTGTGCTCGAGCGATGTCTATATGTGGTAATCACACCTTAGATAGTGCTTGCCTTGCTTGAATGCCCGGTTCCAACACCTCAGCTCGTTGCAGCACCATATATGCAGAGATAATTATGATGTAAGATGTAAATTTAAACATAAGATATCTTCATCATCTGGATAGCGTCTGTTGGTGCCGCATGCGCCCGCAGGCCCATCAGCAAAATGACATTTATTTTTTTTGGACTTAGAGTCTTTTTACAACTTTTCTTGGACTTACGTTTCTTTACCTTCAACTTGGACTGGGAACTGAAGTGATGAGCTCCCAAGGTTACCAAAAATGGAAACATTTGTTGGGCATTTTTTTTTTTTTCAAGTCTGCACACCTCAATCCCACCTTGTTGTCTTACAAGCGATACCCCCACCATCTGCCAACACATTCAGGCACACCACCGCCATGACCACAGCGACAAGGGCCAGTGCTATCGCACCTCCACCACCACAATGACAACGAGGGCACTGCAGCAGTGCATTCACCCTGAGGGCGGCGATAAGGGTGAGGGCATGCAATTACGTACCCACCACAGCGGCGATAACAACAAGGGCAAGGGACCCAACGGCACACCCGCCACCACCATGACGATGATGAGGGCAAGGCCACTGCGACAGTGTGCTGATGATGACATGGATGAGAGCACCATGACAGTGCATTTACCACGACAGCAATGACGACGAGGGCGAGGGCACACAATGGTGCACCCATCACCACAATGATGACAACACAATGAGGGCACTGCGACAGTGCGTCCGCCACACTGGTGATGACTACGCAGGTGAGAGCACAGTATCGTCTCTGGCAATCCGTGTAGTTGCACTACCTCCTGCAGGAATTTCCCTGTAAGCTCAGAAGCCCAAACAGTGGTGCTGACCAGTACCAGGTGCACCATAGAGGTTAGGCGGCACAGGACCACCCACAGGTAGTCATGTCCGCCGCTTGGTGGGAATGGTCCCACAAAATCCATGGTGATGGAGCCCTAGGGCCTCCCGGGCACAGGCAGACTGTGCAGCAGGCCCTGAGGCCGTTGATTGTCGGTCTTCACGACCTGGCATGTAGGACAGGTTCAACAGAACTGGTCTACTTCTCGGCCAAGCCCCAGCCACCAATACCATCTGCGGATGTAATCTGCCGTTCTCTGGGATCCAAAGTGTCCCAGCATTTTGTTGGCCTGGTCGATGACCAGGGTGGTGACTATATCACCCTTGTACTTAGCTCGCAGGAGGCATAGTACCTTCTCCTTGCCACGATTTCTCATGTAGAGGAGACCCTCCTGTGTAAGGAACCGTGGGTGATGCCCTACCTGGGATATGACCTTTGAGAAGAGGGTGTCATCCCTGTATCCCGTATGGATAGTGTCCAAGAAATTGGGCGCAGCCCTGTACGAGATGGGTGGGGCCCTGGAGGCCTCGGCAGATTCAAGAATCGACAGATCCTCCTCTGCACTAGTGCGTGGAGTGTCCTTGATTCTCCTTTCCACGGCTGAAGCCATTTCTTGGGCTTCTACCAGGCAGTTCTCCTGCTTTTCCTTCAGATGCAAGCTCTGTTGCAGTACTTCACTGATGGCAGCGAGCTTCAGCTCTTGCCATCGGTCAAGGGGAAGATCATCCCCCTCTGGATCTAACTGGGCGTCAGTGCTTGCCCAGTCTGGTTCTTCATCAGAGGCCGTATCGCCCCCTTCACTCTCATAGTAGTGAGACAAGCAGTCCACTACGAGGTTCTCAGAGCCCTTCGCATAGATGATGGTAGTGTCAAATTGCGACAGGTAGTCAAGCCATCTGACTTACCTACCAGACAGCTTACGCTGCATTTTGAGGTAACTGAGTGCCTCATGATCGGTTACAATCGTGAACTTGAAGCTGAGGAGTTTGTCCTCCTACTTGAGGAGCCCCTCAATTATGGTGAGCATTTCCTGCTCAAATGTTCGGTAATTTTGCTGAGCATCACTCAGCTTTTTTGACATGAAGCCTGTGGGCCTACATGTCTTCCAGTCGGGCCCTTGCCCGTATAGTGCACCCACCCTGTACAGGGATGTGTCGCACACGAGCCATATAGGCTCATCCTTCCTTGGGTTGATTGGCCTGAGGATAGGGAATTTACACGCCAGATCCTTAATGATCTGGAAACACCGGTTGTGGATTTCCCTCCACTGGAACAGATGTCCGTTCCATTGTATCCTGGTCAACGGCATAGTATACGCCGACACATCTGGCATGAACTGTACCAGGTATTCCACCAGTCTGATGAACCGTTGGACCTCGTTCAGCGAGTGAGGGGTCCTCCAGTTCCAGATGCGGGACATTTTGTCCTTATCGGCATGTACAGTGAGGTGCAAAACCGTTACAATGTTTGGTACTTTTGTAGTGTGTATGATGTAGTATCTGAGGGTGTGGGAATTTCGCTTAGCTTTAGTGGGGGCGTGGGAACTACTAACCCTTGGCTACAACTGTTGTCCCTGAGTCATGTGACCATGTGTGAATGCTGTGGAGATATACCCATTTTAATCCACATATGTCATTGTAACAGTTTTGCACCTTTTGATAATGGTAGTAGAATTCTTGGTAAACAGTCAGATAGTTGGTGTTTATTTGGCATACAAACAAATATACACATGTAAACATTATGTCTGAGTTTGAATTGGCTCTTACACTTCTTTGTTTTCGACCACTATCATCATGCAATCTCTCTCTTCTACTCAAAAGAATACCATTCTATCACAGCTTGATGCTGGTCATTCTACTCACTCTATTGCCTCTTCTACTGGTCTCAGCATTGCTACTGTGTCCAGACTTCATTCCAAGGAGTGTTCCAACCTCCAAAAGTCTACTGGAGGTTGTCCATCAAAGCTCTCTCCCTCCAATATTTGCCATGCTATCCATCTTATTTCATCCCAGAAGGCAGAAAATGCAGTTCAAGTGACCAAAACTCTCTCAGGGATCACCAATCAGCCTCTCCATCCAAGCACTACTCATTGATATCTGAAAAAAGCTGGAATGAAGGCTGTAGTCAAGGTCAAACGACCTCTACTCTCTGCAAAACATCGTAAAGCACGTTTGGACTTTGCCTATGCCCATAAAGATTGGACTCTGGAGGACTGGAAGAAGGTGATATGGTCTGATGAGACCAAAATTAATTGTCTAGGCTCAGATGGGCACAAATGGGCTTGGAAAAAATCAGGAGAAAGGCTGAATGATAGGCTGGTCCAGGAAACCTTGAAGTTTAGAGGAGGTTCTGTGATGGTATGGGGCTGTATGACTTGGGAGGGAGTTGGCTATGCCTGCAAGATTGATGGTAGGATGGATGGAGACCTTTACCTTCAAATATTGAAGGATGAATTGCTCAATACCCTAGAGCATCACACTCTCAATCCTCCTGACATCATCTTTCAGCAGGATAATGACCCCAAACATACCTGCAGGAAGATCAAGGAGTGGCTAGAAGACCAGGAATTCAGGACTATGGTGTGGCCTGCACAATCTCCTGACTTGAACCCCATTGAGCATCTCTGGGGCTACCTCAAAAGAAGACTTGCAGGGTATGAAAACCCTCTGGTGGGATTGAGGAGTTATGGGCAAGGGTTGAAAAGGAGTGGTGGGATATAGCATCTGGGGAATGTCAGAAATTGATTGAAAGCATGCCTAGGAGGGTTGAGGCAGTGCTTAAGGCCAAAGGAGGTCATACCAAGTACTGATATTTGCCAAATACCCTACTTAATATGAAAGGTGCAAAACTGTTACAATGACATGTGTGGATTAAAATGGGTATATCTCCACAGCATTCACACATGGTCACATGACTCAGGGACAACATTTGTAGCCAAGGGTTAGTAGTTCCCACGCCCCCACCAAAGCTAAGCGAAATTCCCACACCCTCAGATACTACATCACATACACTACAAAAGTACCAAACATTGTAACAGTTTTGCACCCCACTGTATGTATGCCCTTCTGGTCAATTAAATGACTGAGGTAATCCAGCCTCTCGGCGTATAGGTCGCACTTCTCCTCCTAGAGGTAGAAGTCGGCCTTCACCAGTGTTTCAAACACAATTTGGAGGTGCCATTCATGGTCCTCCAATGTGTCACTATAGACGAATATACATAGCTCAAGTTTGGCCTGAGAGTAACGACTCTCAACCTCCATCAAACTGATGGAACCAAACCTGTTTGGGTAATGTTTGCCATCCTCCCCCATCTGAGAGAGAATGTATCCGACCATGATCATGGATATGTTGATGGCAAGGATAACTTCGTGTCCAGACTCATAGTCGAGATGGCGAAGCACGCGTGAGTTGCAGATAGCGTCCTTAAGACGCTGCATTGCACATTGTTGGGGCTCCCCCCATTCAAACGGAACGCCCTTCTGGGTCAAATTGACCAACGGACGAGTGATCAAAGCAAAATTACAAATAAAAATACACACGACTCCACAGACTCCAAGGAAGCTGCATATGTGCATGAGATTCTGGCAAGCTGGCCAGTCACGGATCTTTTGAACCTTGGCCTCGTGCGGGATCTGGCTGTCAGATGTGCACTTGTGACTGACGATGGTGGCATCTGGTGCAGCGAGGATGAACTTCTTGGCAGATACAGTAGCACTGATGTTCTGGAGGCGCTGCACGATATGGTGAACAACCTGTAAATGTTCCCAGATGAATTGGCAGATACCTGGATTCTCTGGGATAGTCTCGTAGGTACCGTCTGGATGCTGATACCAGGTGGTGACCAACTTGACCAGGAGGTTGTCGATGAACAGATACATGTACCATGGAATCTTGTCCTGTAAGATGAATAACATGTCAGCTTGGTAGATCTGTACTGTGTTCGTATATCCCATAGGGATGGTGGTCAGCCGATACAGACCCATTGGGCTATTGAACGTGGTGAGGTCACGTGAGTCCAGATGCAATGGACGCTGGTCGTATCCTGCAAAAAGGTCCATCATGCCATAGATGGCAAAGCCAGTGAATGACTTGGCAAAGTGCTTGACAAAGGGTGGGGTCAACGAGTCGCAATGTAGGAGCCTGCAGCCTCCTACAGTTGTAGGTCCTACTTTTCAGCTCATCCATACGTCCATCAAGCGTCCTAGTTGTGTCCCAAGTCCATCCATACCATCTCAAGGTTAGTCTGCTTTGTTTCTTGTTCACCTGTTTATCTGAGTTGTTCATCCAGTCCTGGGTTCTTATGTATCCGTTTCATCTGGTCTGATTCTGTCTACCGGATTATGTATTTATATCTATCACTTGTCCGTTCTATCTCTTGTTTAACTTTCTACTATGATATTTTGTTTTTCTTGCCATCTTGCTACTTAGATTTGAGTGTCCCCTCATAGGGCCTCAATTGTTGTCATAGATACCAAGTCCAGGGAAATGCCTGGACTATAAATGTCTTGTATCAAGATCTTGAATCTCATCAGTTTGCTACCCACTGGTCATCTCCCATCATCTGAATCCCCTCTCGAAATTGTTTCCCTCGTCATTGTCAGTTTCCAGGTTCTTGCCCTTGACCCATTGTTTGTATCCAGCTCTTGTCCTTGGCCAGGTTTCTCCCCTATCATCGTCAATCTCACCTATCATCGTCAATTTCATTTCCGTCATTGTCATTTTCCCTTCATCTTCATCATTTCCCTTTGTCTTTGTCAAGTTCTCATGTCTTCAACTCCTATTGCACTTGATCCGGTCCCATCCACAACCACATCTGTGCATGCCCGGTCCTCACTATCGACCAGATTATTAGTTTCCTGTCCAGAACATTGTCCGGAACATTGTCCTCCTGCTCTAGTGCACTGAGGTCAGTCATAGTTGTCTGTCCCCAGTACTAACCCTCCACAGGATCTCTTGGGATGAGGAAACTTGACCCCCACTCACATCACCTCACACCACCTAACTATCTTTCAGCAGATGGTGACAGCATTGAGGGGCTGAAGGTCATGGACGAGGTGGAGGGATTTGCTGTCCTGCTTGAGGATGCAGAACCAGCAGGATCGGTAAGAGGCGGCAGAGGGTTTGTAAACACCAGAAGTGATCTGGTCCTTGATAATCTGAATTGTGTCCGCCCACATAGATGGGGGGACAAGAATGTTGCATAGCACCCATGGCATATGGGGCATGGTCGGAATCTTGACAGGCAGGAAGTACTTTTCATCAAGGTGCCCCCATTTGGTAGGCACCCAGGCGAAGGTGGATTTGTGCTCATGAATGAGCCAGCAGACGAGTTTGATTTCTTCTGGCAAAAGCCACTTCACAGAATCAAGATCTAAAGTGTTAGCTTGATCCTGAGTAAAACGGATACCGGGTACAAAGTCTGGCAGATAAAATGGTAAAGGGGCCAATCTAGCAAGCGGATCGACTGGGAGAGAGCGGGTGATGCGGAACTCCTTGTCAATGGGAGCCATCACTGCACGCACCTTCTTGGCTATGGGTTTGTAAACCAAGGATTGTGAAATAATATCATAAGAATAAATAGATGTTACCACTCAAATGGCATCTGATGTGAGAATGGATTGAGTTGAAGATAAAAATGAGTAGTCCAGAGAAGGTGGTAACAGGCCAATAGAAAGAGGCAGTAATCGTAGATAAGGAGAATAAAAATACAAGTAAATGGCAGGCGGAAGAGATGATGATGGGCGAGAAGAGGATGATGAAATGAAAATACCATGTTCTCCCTGGGTGGATTCCAGATCATTGAAAACTAAAAATCCCCCTTGGGGGTGGATTGATGGACATTGCAACACTTGTTCTCATTGTAGTGGGGGCAGCCCTCTGACCAGGCCTGGGTCAGCAATTTATACTGCTTCTCTGTATTGGGGTCACGAAGAGTCATGGTCTGCAAGCCATCCGGGTAATCGTCAGTAGTAGCACCCATAAGACAGTGAAATGGTCGCCCCAGCAGGAGGTTGAAGTTAGCACAGGCCAACACCTGGACCTGCAACATAACCTCTCCTGCACTGAAGTCCAAGACAAGGTTTTTGAGGACGCCAACAGTGGTGTCGACGCTAGTGTTGGCAGAGGACATATGCATGGTATGGTCGGACTGGACCAGAAGGCCCAATCCTTCCCATACCCACTTCAGCATGGCAACGATTTTGGATCCGGAGTTGAGGACACCGAGAATGGTGCGACTGGAATAGGCGATGCGCACCTCGATGGCACGAAGAGGGATGTTATGGTGAGGGACGATCAGTCCGTCCTTGTTGTAGAGAACCTGATTGCCATACTTGCAGGTGACAGAAGCTGGGTCGAGACCGGCAAGCTCATTGACTTGGACAATGTTTGTGGCAGAAGTGGGTGTGACCCATTTCACCATTGTGAGGTTGCGAAATTGTTTGCGGAATCCTGGAGAGATGGTGAAAAGGTCCTTGATGGGAACCAGGACGGATACATCCATCACCTGGTCCAGGACTCACTTGGGGGTGAAGTCATCGTCAAGGGGGCATGAATACCTAAACTGGGGGCCAGATGATGATGGGAAGGACATGTTAGCATTGGGGGCACAAGATGAAACATTACCGGTCGAGCCAGATGAAGACATGCCGGGTCTGGTTGGACCTGTAATAGCTGGAACGGATGACGAAGACAGGGCAACAGTGCCCCCAGATGATTTGCGCTGCTCCGGGCGCGACAACGAAACATTTGGTGGAGGAGTGGGAGCACAGAACATAGACGAAGATGATGATTGTTGGAGCTCTGGCGAGAGAAGCTCCTCGGATACGGATGTGGAATGAGGTGCTGGATACTTGTGAGGTGGGACTTGAACACCATCAAAACGGACATGCTTGCCCTTCTCCTTCACAGCCTTATCTGCTTGGAAGTTGGCCCAGGCCTGGGTGATGTACGGCTGAAAATCGGGACGATCCACCTCCAGCTCAGACTCATCATCCAAGGTATGAACTGTGGTGGTGAGAAAGGCAGAAGGGTCAATATCGAGGATGGACGGAGTGTCCAGGAATGTAGCTGACAAAATATTAGTGGAAACCTGAGAAGAAGATGCAGCCAGATTAGTAGAAGGACCAGCTTGGCCTGAGACAAGAGTATGGTCGATAGCCTCCTTGAGGCACTGACAACATGGAACATGGGGGATACCCGTGCCATCTGGCATATACAACCAGCCATCGTGGCCACAGACGATCTTGCCCGTCTGGAGATATTCAATACAAACAGGGCAAGTATGGATATAATGATCCGGGCCAGCACAAAACTTGCAGAATATGGTGGATCGATTGTTGACATTAGACTCTGCCTTGAATGGCAGGGCTGGAGTGAAGGCTGGTGCAGGTGCAGTTGGTGCAGTAAACTGATGAGGAGGCTGGTAAGCCGGCTATTGGTACTGGGGCAGCTGATATGCAGGCAGCTGATACTGGGGCTGTTGATACAGAGCAGGTGGGTTGTTGGTAGCTGCGACAGGGTTCCAGTGAGCGGCACCGGATAACAAGAACTGGGCTGCCACAGTAATATTGTCCATCAGATAGGCCATATCTGGGTGGATATCCAACTTGACGATCGAAAGGGGGTGGCGAACATGTTCCTGTAGTGCGGCTGGGAGACCATTGAGGAACATCCGGTTCCAGTCCCTCTCTGAGATCCTGTCGTTAGCAATCAATGAGGCAGCAAGCTTCCTGAAGCCCCTGCAATACTCCCCCAGCTCATCCTGGCTGCGCATTGTCTTCTTATTCCAGTCTTCTACAAAATATTGAATGTCAGCAAGACAGTACCAGTTAGTACCTTCACAACCCGGATATAACTTCTTGACGGTGACGACAAATACATCCCAGTCAGCTGGGACATCGGATGCCTCGGGTAACATCTCCCAAAGCTCTGCCTCATCGAAATCTGCATACTGGATGGCTGCTTTGATCATACCAGCCAGGTCGAGGGCATACTGGGCACCCATCTCTGTGATCTCTGCAAGGTATTGAGGCAGCTGGGAGGGGGCCTTCCCATCAAATTTCGGTGCATTGGGGGTGCCGTGGAGGGGCATGTGGTTTCCTTGGTGGGCCATTGCTGGTCGGATAGTGGGGGCTTGAATTGGTGGGTTGGTGATGAGGGCAGATGGAATGATTGCTGAGGCAGATGGATCGATTGCTGGGCCAGACAGGCTTGGCAGACGAGATGGCGGGTTGATAGATAGGTCCAAAAGTGACCCAAGAGACGGTGAAGATGAGGACAAACTGGACGAATCTGAGAGCGATTGATGCTCCCATGACATGGGGGTTGGAATGAAATTTGATGCTGAACTCGATGAATTGAGCAGTGTTAAGGGTGAGAGCAGTGAGGGCAGACGTGCGGGTTCCTCATGCAAGCAAGAAGTTCTTCGATGAGGCGTGGAGTGGGCAAAACCACCAGGGATGAAGGGCAAATCTGTAGACGAGGGATCTGTCAAGCAAGTAAGAAGTTCCAGTTCTGGACACATTGTGGCATGCTCATTCTGGGGTCACCAGAATAAACAGATCTGAAGATCCACTCAGATTAAGTCCACAGAATTCAATGAGTAGGGTTTCGAGCTCTTGTCACTGAGGTGTTGGTCGCAGCATCCTCCTCGAAAACCCTGTAGAACCCCTTGTGGTGGGCTCCAGTTGAAAGATAGTTAGTGGGTGTGGGATGATATGAGTGGGGTTGAGTATCCTCGTCCCAAGGGGTCCTGTGGAGGGTTAGTATTGGGGACAGGCCACTATGACTGACCTCAGTGTACTAGAGTGAGAAGAGAATGTTCCGGATGATGTTCTGGACAGGAAATTAATAATCCGGTTGACAGTGAGAACCAGGTGTACATGGATGTGATCACAGATGGGACCAGATCAAGGGTGATAGGAGTCGAAGATGCGAGAACTTGACGAAGATGAAGGGAAGTGACGAAGACAAAGGAAACTGACAATAATGAAATGGAAATTGATGATGATAAGGGAAATTGATGATGATAGGGGAAAAACCTGACCAAGGATGAGGGTCAGATATGAACAAGGGGTCAAGGATGAGGACCCAGATATTGACGATGATGAGGAAAACGATGTCGAGAATGGTCCAGATGACCACCAGAGGGACTTTGGACACTGGGAGATGACCAGTGGGTAGTAAACTGATGAGATTCAAGATCTCCCTACAATTCATTTATAATCTGGGCATTTCCCTGGACTTTGTATCTATGGTAATGCATGAGATCCTATGAAGGGACGCTCAAGTCTAGGTAGCAAGACAGCAAGAAACACAAAATATCATATTCAAAAGTCAAATGAGACTAAATAGAGGATAGAACTGGTGAGAGATGAATGTAGATAAGCAATCTGGTTGATGGAACTGGACTGGATGAAATGAATACATATTATCCAGAACCAGATAGATGAGATGTGTTATGACTGTGTCAAGCAGCCATTGAAAGGGATGGGAAAACCCTTTGGCCAGAAGAAACAATCAAACCTATCAGCCGATAACAAGGCTAGCTGGCAAAGAGAGAAAGCCTGTAACCCTGGCAGGGGAGTTACAAGTGCCAGCGTAGCCGATCGGAGGAGAACCCTTAGCAGACAAGGTTTTAACCCAAGTCCCAGGGGCCTACAAAGGGTGAACTAGACAAGTGGTCAAAGCTGGGGTTTAGCCAGCTAGGACTGCCACCTTATATATTGGCAAGGTCTGCGCACAGACCAAGCAGTACACTACTATACAGGGAAGTAATAGATAAGGCTATGCTACATATGGTAAGATGGTAATGACCGTGGGTAGGGAATGGAAGTGTTATATCGTATACGCTAACCTAATTATTTTTCACTTTCTCTTCATTCGCTCACCGGTCACGTGACCAGATCACATGACCCGGCCTAGACCATGACGTCATATGACGTCACAACACGTGGTCACCACACCCCTTTAATCACCGTCGCTACGCTTCTATGTCACAGAACTCTCCCACACCCATGGGATATCACCTACCGTATATAGATTACTTTCACACCTTATCTGTAACACAGCTTGGTCTGTGCATGATCCTCTCCAATATATAAAGGGTGCGTCCTCAGCTGGTATCCCCAGCTTTGGCCACTTGTTCCTTGGGTTAAAACCTTGGACGATAAGTGTTCTCCTTCGCTCTCACTCTTTTCTGCGAGGCTTTACGGCAAGCCTTAGTTGCTCAGCTTCAGTGTTTTTGCTTCCGCATAACAGGAAGTGCGGACAGAGATGAAGAGCGCAAGGCTGCCGTGAGGCAAACCCTGAGATCTGATCTGAGATCTGCGGAGATCTAACTACAATGTGATACATGAGGAGAGATTAGATCAGATCGGGAGATCTAGGAGGTGGCAGGATTGCCGTGGAGATCCGATGGAGATAAGGGTTAGAGTAATCTAGGGGTTGTCAACGTGTAACCCTAGAGGCTATGACGTTGTGGATGATGTCAGGGGTTGGACTCATCACGTGACTGGTCATGTGATCGGCCTCATGGGAGGTCACATGACTAAAGGAGCGGAAGGAGGTAAGGAATGTAGGAAAAGAGTGTAAGGTGAAAAGTTAGGTGCACGTGGTTCATAACAAGATGGATAAATGGATGAACAAGAAACAAAATGGACTGACCTTGAGATGGTATGGAAGGACACGAGACATGAGTGGGAGGCTTGATGGACACCTGGAAGAGCTAGAAAAGACGACCTACAACCATAGGAGGCCACAGACTCCTACAGCATGGTAGGTAGATAAAAAGGAGAGGCCCGTCCTGGTGACATGCCAATCCTCATATATTACTCCTACATTACTCATCTGTGAATACCACTCAGTACACTTCACCAGTGTGAGTAAGGAGTGAGGACAGGGTGCAGAGCACCCAATATAACAACCTTACAATTTTTTTGAAGTGTGAAAATGTGTATTCACAATGAGTCGCATGGTGACCTGCAGCCAAGCAAAGTCGATGGTAACCAGACTGTCAGAAGGAGGGGAAAACCCCTCAATGGGTAGCTCACGACCACCCAGGACTCCCAAGAAAATCCCGAGGGATCCTAAGGTCGTCAAGAAGGGGGTAAAAACCCTGACAATGGGCCAGATGCTCTGACCGAGCATGGAACCCAGGCCTGGTGCAGCAGTAGTAGAGGAGGCACAGGCCTCCCAGACACTGAGCAGCATCAAGGACAGCAGAGAAAGGGCAGTGGAAGCTGACCCTGCCCTCATGAGCCCATTAACCCCGCAACCCAAGAACATCAACTGTTCATTGACCTCGCTGGAGCCATCACCAGGCCCAAGGGCCAAGAGCCCAATCATATGGGCCTACATGGGGGGCATGTCGCCCCCGCTGAGGGATCAATCTGAGGGAGATGTCCCCATTGATCCTGGAACGGCCCTTGCCACCATCAATGAGTTCCTCACGAATGTGCAACATCAATGGTTAAGGTATGACATGGGACCCAAGGGGTTCCACAATCATGGGATAAATCCTGGGCAGCATAATGCTGTGATGCTGGAATGATTGTGACGAAAATTCGCAGATGACAATAGGATATCTGACCAGGCAATAAGCCTGGTACCCATCAAGGCAGACCTCATGTCCCATAGCGAGGCGGGCGGCCCAGTGAGGCGAGGGATGGCAACATCCTGTAGCCAAAGCGCCCCTGCTAGTCGCACAACGACAGAACGGGGCCTTGCCCCTAATATGCTGAATCGACCAGCATATCTCTTGGGTCGGGATTCTGACATCATGCACCATCTGTATGGCACCCCAGGACAGAGGGAAAGAGCCCTCCTGCATTGGATGGCATAAGATCATGCCATAGCAGTGAATAATGCTGCAGGGGACAGCCATCCATCCGGTAATGGACCTGTTCAGGGAGACTGTGGTCATGACACCAATGAGGGCCGACTACCTGCCCCACACCAGGAGGAATGGCCTCACAGGCGACATGATGCAGAGGAGGGTGACCCTCCATGGGGAGGACCCCTCAGTGGTGGACCTCCAAATGACCCGGATGATCCAGGGGATCCAGATGACAGTAGTCAATCTGATGGCCAATCCGACATGAGGAGTGGTGGAGGTGAGCCCACTGGACAACCTCATCATCAGAATTATCTCAGGGGATTCACCCCTGGTAACACACACTATATGGATTACATGCAGCAGCGATATGCGCAGTGTATATGGGAACAAGTCAGGCGACCAACCAGCCCAGTAGGGCCTGAGGTGAAGGCAATGAATCCACTCAAACCAGGGAAGTATGGAGGTCAGGATGACCTTGAGAAGTTCGATAACTGGCTGAACCAGTTGTTGAAGTACTTCCGTATGTTCAAGGTCACTGGACCGGATTGTGATGAAGATTGTGTACTGTACACAGGGTTGTACTTGGAGGACCTAGCCTCCCAGTGGTACAACCAGGAGGTCAAATCACTGGATTGAGTGACCTGGTTCTGGTCCTTCAAGGACCTGATCACCAGGCTGTTTAAACGCTTTGTGTATGAGGCCTCAGCGCAGAACACAGTGGACCAGTACGACTGCATGAGGTTTTCCCCTGAGAAGGGGGCCCTTGCCTTCTACAATGACCTCAGGCATCGTGCATACCAGATGGTACAGCCCCCAGACAATTATTCGTTCAGGAGGAAGTTCCTCTGTGGGTTGCCCCATATGATAATCCGTAGTATCTTCGAGGCTTGCAGTATATCTGCTGAGCACTCTAGCATCAAGGAGATCCTCGAGGAGGTCCGGCAGATGGAAACCGCCCAGAAGGCTATCAGCTTACATATGAGAATGAGCCACTTTGGCTCTGGGGGGAAAATCTCCCAAGGACGAAGTGGTTCGTACCCACAGGGAAAGAGGGTCGATGGGACCTTGGGTGACATGCACAAATTCGTGCATCATGGTAACATGCTGTTCCGTCAAAGGACAGCCAACTCACCCAAGACTGTAAGTCTGGGCAAGGTGGGAGTGGGTGCTCCCCAGTCAAAGGGTCCGACAACCCAGATGAAAGGACGGTCTCAACTGCCGGATAAGGGGAGAATGCAGGGTATCACCTGCTTCTGTTGTGGTAAGGAAGGCCATATGGCCAATCAGTGTGATCAACCTCACAGGGATATACCACCAGCAGGAAAACCACGACTGTACACTGTCATCAGCAACTTTACTTAACATGTATACATGATTATATGTTAATATCATCCCCATCACCCCCATATTGTATGTCATCTACCTATAGGATAGATAGTCCCATGTCACAAAACGCAGTCCCCGATCATGCGAGCTTGGCCAGATCAGTTCCGCCTCAAATCATATGAAGAGAAATGCTCGCTTGATTCTTATATACTTAGATTGCACCGACCATGCTCTATCACACTTTATAACTGCTTGTTGAATCATATCACTGATCATATTGCAATGCAGACTCTGTTCGCACCGTATATAAGCAGATAAACCACAGTACAAGTACCGATCTGAATTCTTGCGCAATGTGACAGTAACCGATGATGCGTGATGGCAGAGCAGAAGTGACGAACATGAAGTGAATGACAAAGGTGGTCTAAAAGGCGAGGAACAGTAGTATGGAGGATGAATCTGCGTGTGTTGATGCCCAGAGAACAAGAAACTGCAGACCAGATACCTTGTTAACGACACTAGATGTCGGAGACTTGGGAATAGTTCCAATATGTACCTTATTTTTGCTTAGCACGTCCAGTCTTGGCCCTGATGGCAGGCGCTCGTCCATGTTTCTTCTTTGTCGTATGGGGTTCGTGTTCTACATCCATCAATGGAGACTCGTCATTGAAGAGATCTTGAGCAAGCTGTGTTCTCTTCCTCGAAGTTGACAGACCTGGACCCGGAGATGTGTTTCCAACAATGGTAGATGAGCTTGAAGTGGAAGTGTTGGAGGGAGGTCGGCCTGAGGCCTGAGCGGTAACGGGTGTAAAGTCAGACGACCCGTCGGCTGTGATACCATTCCCTTCAAGTTGGTTGGTCCGGTGAATGGTATTGGATTCTTGTGTCGGATGATTGTCGCTATCTTCCTGGGTGACGCGATTTACCTCAGGAGCCTCAACCTGGGCAGCTACCTGATCTAAGGGGATGGGACTAAACAGCCTCGACGTAAAATCCATAGGTTCATCTGCCTTGCCATTCTCTCGCTCCTCAAATTGGCATTCCATCTCCAAGAGATCATCATCACCATCCTCCACTGTAATGGCAGAGTTGGTGGTGATGAGACCATGAGGACTCCCGAAAATTATCCTATGACAACATCAGTCCGATAATCTGATACGAAGATTGACCCACTTGTTGTAGTGGGCAAGCAAGCTGTCCGCCCAAGCACGGTCTCTAGTCTCATGAATGAGACGAATTATCCTGTAATAGTACTCTGGGTAGTTGAAAAGACCATCTTGATCACTCCATTTTTCCACTGAGGAGATCATAAAGCGAGCCTATAGTTCATGACTCGAGATGATGGTACCAAGATAGACAACTGAAGTACTTACCTGCATAGCTGCATAAGCAATGTGTTCAGGTTCAATTGTCCTCATTTTGTGAATCTTGGCGTTGCCACTGTGAGCTCCTTTTGCACGTTCATGAAGTGCTGAAGACGGAGAGGTGAAGATATGTTTGATAGTCTAAAATTATAGTAGCACGACGCCAAAATGCTTGAAGGGTAATGAATTGCTTATGCGCTCTACAAGGTAACCTCTGAAAAGTCCCTTGCTGATCATCCTCGGGTCGTACTTGGATCCAGAGATATTGCCTGGGTATAAGTGTTGTGAACGACTCGCTGCGTTCACCGGAGAACCGAACCTAACCGTCGGCTGGACCAAACCATAACCCTAAGAGAAGGAAAGTGGATGACGGCGCTACCCGGCAGAAGGAAGGAATGCCCGTGTCGTGGGCTAGCCGGAGCAGGAACCGTCATAAAGCCTTCATGAGGGACGAGGGACGAGGCCCAAAGGCCAAGCCCTTAGCAGACAGAGGAGGAGCCAATCGACAAGTGGCTAAAGCTGGGGTTCCCGGCTTTAGGCCACTGGCCTTATATATTGCCTGGGTCTGTGCACAGACCAAGCAGTACACTACTATACATGGTAAGGAACGTAACTACGGTAAGCATAATGAAAGGAATGGAAGGACGGAGATTAAAGAGGTCAGGCTGCAAGGAGGCGAGCCCTGAGATCTGATCGTAGTCCTTGGAGATAGGATCAGAGATCCGAGGATCGGGATCGAGATCGAGATCCAATATATACTAATGGATACAAGGGGAGATTAGATCGGATCGGGAGATCTAGGAGGTGACAGGATTGCCATGGAGATCCGATGGAGATTGAGGGTCTAGGGTAGTCTAGGGTTTGCCAGGTGGCAACCTTGAGACATGATGTCATAGGCTAGACTCATCAGGTGACGGATGATGTCATAGCACGTGACTGGTCATGTGATCAGCCTCGTGGAGGTCACATGATGTAACGAACGTGAGGTGAAGGAAAGTGAGGAGAAAGGAGTGTGGGAATAAAGTTAGGTGCAAGGGGATTCATAACAATAAGTATGCTGGCCATACGTTTGTTGTTACCTTTATAGTGTCTGTTGGGTCATCAAATCGCTTCTGTACTCTATAAAATCAGTGTTTAGTAACCATCTATGGCACAAGAAAGGATAACATATGCGCGTGGATCCTCAATATAATCTTTGAGGTACTTGACAGGACATAACATCCGCCCAAGCTGGGGATGGTTGAATCCCATGCAAGCACATCCTCCCTTGGTCTCAGTGGAAACTGGCGGTTGAATGACTTGTTTGTTGGGGTGAGGTGCAGCATAACTACCGACAACCTTGCGTAGGCGACTTCCATCCTCAGCACAAATGTGCATGATTTCAGCTTGCATCTATCTGCATATAAGCCCAAAAAGAATACAAAACTGAGAGCAGAACTCACGTCTTTCATGAGACTGTTCAGTTCCACTCCCTTTGTCTTGTCACCGATGAGGGTAAGCAGGTGAGGTGCAAGCACAGTGACATAATCGAAGGTCTGTCTGTACCGCACACGAGTCCGCTCATCGCTGTTGGGAATTAGCACGCATATATCCACCACATAACATAAGTGTACTTGCATTTTACTCAGAATATTCTTGGCAGCATTCTGAAGCACCTCGTCTTCCTGATTTGCTGTAACTCGATCCACAAGCAGAGTGACTTGAAAGACTTCATTCAAGTCGCAAAAGGCATCTATGTTACGAACCATCTTCAGCCCCCTTTCTTTCTCGGTCACGTGACCTGTCACATGACCAGGGCCCAGACCATGACATCACATGACATCATACCTCATGGCTAGCGCCCCCTTTTAATCTCCGTTAACCCTGGTGGGAACTCTCTCACAGTCGTGTACATTAGTCTATCCATGTATAGTAGTTTATCCCATGGACCCTATGGTCCGTGCGCACTCCTCTGTACTATATAAACCCAAGGGTCCCAGCTGGCGTCCCCAGCTTTGACCACTTGTCTTCCCGCTATATTACGGGTGATTGGTGTGCGTGAGCTCGTCTTCTCGTTTCCTCTTACCTCGCCAGGCTCGGTAATAGCCTGTGAAGCCGAGGCCGGTGGTGTGTGCTCTTAGAGTTCGCAACACTTGGTCAAAGCTATTTACACCGCCCTCGGGTGAACGGAGCGTCTTGTCGCTGAAAATATCGAGATCGGGTGAGCATTTATCCCCATCAGAAGACCGGATCAAGAAAGAAAGCAAATCCGTCGTATACGGTTGCCGGGCCCAGGCATAAGGGACATAGCGCAGAGGCACCACGTGACGGGCCTGGGCATAGCACCCTTATCAGCTTGCATACACGGTCGTCCGCCGTATTAAATAAGGATAACGTTGCTTCTTGCCCAAAGTGCACTAGGGCGTAACCTCTGTGGTTTGAGGTTACCAGGTTCGCGGAATACCTGTGACGTCCGCCGTCAGCGCACGATACGCGTACGACACCTCTCGTTATTGAGAGTCTACCCCTTGACGGAACCCACACCGTCCAAAGCAAGCTGTTGAAGAAGATTTAGCTGCCAGCGGTCTTCCCTTTCCCCCACCTCACTCGACACTCTTCCCCCGCAAGCGTCCCCAGACGTCGGTTGAAAGATACCGGCGAGTAAGGACTGTAGGATTCCAAAATTTCCCTATACGAAGGATCGGTGCCTGGTTCTCCGGAACAGGCACATTCACAACTCCGCAAGTCCCCCAGTTTTGAGGGCTTGCTTGAAGCACTACCCCAAGTATCCGAAGAGCCCTATCGGCTCAAATTTAAACAAAGACAAACCGCCCCCCCACAAGAAATGATGTCGTCATCATCGCTAAGTAATGACGATTTGAAGGCGCTCCTCACGGCCCTTCTCAAGGAAAAGGAGGACAGCCCCTCTGCCATCACAAAAAAGGTCACCGATCCCGGCAAGTGGGACGGCACAAGAGACAAGTTCCGGGTGTGGTTCACCCAAATCACTGTCTGGGTCTCGCTCCAGAATTGGGGCTTGGACAAACTCCGGACCGTCGCGGTCCTTTCCCGGATGGAGGGTCAAGCCGCCTCCTACGCACGGCTAAAATTAGAAGAGTACTGCGACTCGGAAATCGCAGATGCAACCAGCCCGACAGGGAAACCACTGGGCTATCTCCGCGGAGATGAAGCGTGGCCCGACTGGAAGGGGCTACAAAAAGAAATTAAAGATCACTTCCAGATCGACGTGCTTGCGCACGAATCACTGCAGAAGCTCAACCGGCTAAAGCAGCAAGGACGCCCAATTGACGAGTTCCTCCAACAATTCGAGGTACTCTTTAAGGAATCCGAGATCGATAACGGTCACGGAATCGAAATACTCAAGCGAGCAGTGGACGCTCGCGTATACATGCAAGTCCACCTACATATGTCGGTAGAAGACGACATTTTCAAGCTGATCGATGCCTACCGAAAAGTCGGTTGCTCTTTCGAGTCCGCAGAGATAGAACGCGGATTCCAACCAAGGCGCTATGGCGGGGCGCAAAGATATAACCCGCCTAAGGGACCACCACCTAACCAGCGGTTCACACAATACGGGACGCAACCTGGAAGGGGAGCTCCCATGGAGATCAGAGCAGTGCAGGGCTCCCCAGAAACCCGCACGTGCTTCAATTGTGGCAAGCCAGGCCACATTCGACGGGACTGCTGGCTCCCGAAGAAACCGTACAACCTGGCACAAGATAAGAACCGAGCGCCAGTTCAAAATATGCGCCAAGTATGGGTGCCCGATAAGGATGGGTACTACACCGAAACATGGGCGGTCGTCTCCGAAACCCCGCCCGAAACCAAGGCCCATGCGGCTACGTCCTCCCGACAGGACTATATGTCGGACGAAGCTCGTGCCTACTGGGCCGATGTCTTCGAAACAGAGGCCAGGACCAAAGCGGCCGAGGCTTTAAAAGGAAGCAGCTAGTCGACGGTAGGGTGTCGCCTAGCAAGCTGGACAAAATAAAAGAAAAAAGAAGAAAATTAGAAAATATTAAAAACATAGTTACTGCGCATTTGGACTGCGGTTCTCCCGTTGAAAGTTTTGTACATGTACGATCTGGTTTCGAGCCGACGAACGCGGCATTATGTAATCCTGTACAAGTAAGTAGACCGGACTCCGGGCGCGCCGGTACGAGAGTGGTAGGCGTAGACGACTCGTTGACCGTGCTCAAGGGAGAAATCCCCGTAGCTGGCACTGAGCCTGTAGCCGAACTCTCAGAGTGCACTGACGGAGATTTCCCAGTTAGAACGATCAGCCAGGTGCTGAAAACTTTAATAGATTCTGATACGTCCGTAGGGGGGTCTCTTCGGAGCTCGGCGCTGGACTCTAAACCTAGCGTGCTTAATTCCCTTTTTAAAAATGACTGTGCTGACCTTAACCTTAACAAAATCCCTATGCAAGAAATGATCAGTGGAGGAGAATTCACGGTGGACATTGCCGTCCTCTTCTCTATGGGTAACACACAAAAAGACGATAACATAAAAGCACTAATTGACAGCGGCGCCGTCAACACCTTCATCGACCGCAAATGGTGCACCAAAAACAACGTTAAACTAATCCCCCTTGTACAACAAATCCAAGTATTTAATGCCAATGGCACCCCGGGCAAGGCCGGTAAAGTTACTCACCGAGTAGAACTCGTCGCAGCGTTGCAGGATCATCACGAAAAGATCAACACCTTCGTCGTCGAACTGGGTTCGAACCAAATGATCATCGGATACGACTGGCTCGCCCGCCACAACCCGACCATCGACTGGGTAGCAAAGAAGATCGACTTCACCCGCTGTACCGAAGACTGTGACAATTACAAACGACAGCGGAATGGATATTTCGGCTTCAAACTCCGTGTTATCGAGGACGGTGTAGCCAAAAAGGTCCCGGCGGCCTATCACGATTTTCTTGACGTTTTCTCGGAGCAGGAATCCAATCGCATGCCCCTGAGGAAGCACTGGGATCATGCCATCAATCTCAAGCCCGACTTCGTTCCAAGGAAGGGGAGAGTTATCCCACTATCCGATACGGAGTTGGAAGAAGTACAGACTTTCATCGACAAGGAAGTCAAGAAGGGCTATCTCCGACCAAGCAAGTCTCCCCAAACGTCCCCGGTTTTCTTCATTCTGAAGAAGGACGGTAAAAAATGTCTGGTAATGGACTACCGATATTTAAACGAGGGAACTATTAAAAATGCATATCCCCTCCCACTAATCTCGCAACTCATAGACCGTCTTAAAGGTGCGGACATGTTCACAGCAATGGACCTACGCTGGGGATACAACAACGTCCGCATCAAGGAGGGCGATGAATGGAAAGCAGCGTTTGTAACGCCGATAGGGGCTTACGAGCCAACAGTCATGTACTTCAGACTCACTAACTCCCCCCCTACTTTCCAGAACATGATGAACGATATCTTTTCCGACCAATACGCGTTCCTCATTATTTACATGGATGACATGATGATATTTACCAAGAAAAAGACAAAAGAAGAACACGAAGCGCTGGTCCGCGAAGTACTACAACGCCTCAGAGAAAACAACTTATATATCAAACCCGAAAAATGCGCATTCTCCAAGGATAAGGTCGAGTTCCTCGGAATGAACGTCTCCAAAAACGGCGTCGAAATGCAAGAAAAGAAGACACAAGCCATTGCGGATTGGCCAGAACCAACACGCCTTAAACAAGTCCAAGCATTCTTGGGCTTATGTAACTATTACCGTAAATTTATTGACCAATTCGCAGAAATCGCAAGACCGTTGAATGACCTCACCAAAAAGGACACCCCCTTCCGGTAGGGCGACACTGAATGAGCGGCCTTCCTCGCTCTCAAAAAGAAATTCACGGAAGCACCTCTGCTCGCGTACCCAGATAGTACTCGACAAATGCGCATCGAAACGGACGCCTCGGACATTGCAACCAGAGCAATCCTCTGGCAGGAATGCGAAGATGGGCAATGGCGTCCATGCGCCTTTCTGTCCCATTCATTCGACGCAACCGAACGCAACTACCCCATCTACGACAAGGAATTGATGGCGGTCATCCGAGCGCTCGAAGAATGGAGACACTATCTAATCGGGCAAGAACGATTCGAGGTCTGGACAGACCACAAAAACCTGGAGTATTGGAAAAAGCCTCAGACCCTGTCAGGGCGACAAGCACGCTGGCACGCCCTCCTCCAGGAATTCAACCTCGAATTCGTCTATCGTCCTGGCTCTCTTAATCATGCCAACCCTCTTTCCCGCCAACCTGATCACGGTGACGCGGTCGAAAACCTCAACAAAGACGTTACGGTACTACCAGCCGAATTATTTATAAAAAATGTTACTCTAGAGTCGCTGTTATTACAAAAAATACGAAAAGAATCACAAAAAATAAATGACGTCCTTAACTACACGTACGATAATAAACGGGGGGTATACCTCCACAATTTCACCGGCCGGATATACATTCCACCTTCTATCCGCGCCGAGATCCTTAAAACATGCCACGACGATCCCCTGGGGGGTCACAACGGGCAGGCCCGTACTTACCATACAATAAATCATTTCTTCATCTGGCCGCAAATGCGGAAAGACATTATCACCTATATAAATCACTGCTATACGTGCGCCCTCACGAAGGGTTCGTCTAAAGCACTGGCAGGAAAAATTATGCCTCTCCCCGCTGCTTCCCACCCGTGGGAAGATATTTCCATAGACTTCGTAACCAGATTACCAGAGGTCGACAAAATCGACTCTGTTTGCATTATCGTCAATCGATTCTCCAAAGAAGTTATATACGTACCATGTTCGAAAACGATCTCCTCCTTAGACCTAGCTAAACTATTTCGCGACCATGTATGGTCGCAACACGGCATTCCCCGTACGATAGTATCAGATCGGGGCCCGCAGTTCGTGTCATCATTCACGACCGAATTGTGTAAACTATTGGGCATTGAGCAAAAACTGTCCACGGCTTATCATCCACAGACAGATGGACAAACGGAGCGGATCAACAGGGAAATGGAGCAGTACCTGAGGGCATATGTCGCCAAGAAGCAGGACAAATGGCTGGACTACCTCAAACTCGCTCAATTCCACCACAATAACTCCCTGTCGTCCTCCATCGGGTCTTCTCCGTTTGCCGTAACCCGAAACTACGCCCCCCGGATGGGGTTTGAAGGAACTTCGGGGTCTCTAGCCGGGACTTTCCATGCTGCCACGGGCCGCGCACACCAGGAGGTGCAAGAGGCATTAGAACGCACCCGGGAAAAAATGACTCGCAACCAAGAATCCGCGAGATCGAACGCTCCTGAATACGCCCCCGGTGATCAAGTGTGGCTCAGCACGGATAACTTGAAGTTGCCGTACACAGCCCGTAAATTAACTCAGCGGTGGCTGGGACCATTTGAGGTGATACGAGCCCTCCCGAACGCAGTTGAACTGCGCCTTCCCGCGTCCTTCAGGATTCACCCGGTAGTGAACATCTCGAAGGTGAAGCCGTACCGATCTCCGCTGCCAGGACAGCCGATCTCTCGCCCTGACGCGATCGAGGTCTCGGAAGATGGCCACCCCGAGTATGAGGTCGAGGCTGTCATAGCCTCCCGTCTGAAGCATGGAAAATTAGAATATCGGGTTCGTTGGAAGGGCTATGATGAAACCGACGACACATGGGAACCGGTCTCCCATCTCGAAAATGCACGTGACGTGGTCGACGCCTTTCATCACGCCCATCCCTCCGCCCCTCGCCCCATGCGTGGTCTCTCCTTGACGGAGATGAATCGCCTGTTCGCTGTTTATGGCCCTGAAGCTGGTACTCCTTTTGCAACGACTCGTCTGGAACTTGAGTCGTAGCAAAGGGGGGTAATGTTACGCACCACTTCAGTCCCCTTTCTTTCTCAGTCACGTGACCTATCACATGACCAGGGCCCAGACCATGACATCATATGACGTCATGCCTCATGGCTGGCACACCCCTTTAATCTCCAATAACCCTGGTAGGAACTCTCTCACGTTCGTGTACTATAGTCTACCCATGTATAGTAGTTTATCCCACGGACCCTATGGTCCGTGCACATCCCTCTGTACTATATAAACCCAAGGGTCTCAGCTGGCGTCCCCAGCTTTGACCACTTGTCTTCCCGCTACCTTACGGGTGATTAGTGCGCGTGAGCTCGCCTTCTCTTTTCTCACTTCGCCAGGCTCGGTAATAGCCTGTAAAGCCGAGGCCGGTGGTGTGTGCTCTCAGAGTTCGCAACAGAACCGACCCCGTAGCATTGTCGCACAGCAGGTATATGATATAACTATCATTTTTGTGTCTGTACATGTTGGGATGAGCTCATGCACACCTCATCACGCCTCGTCCTTTCTCCGCATACCCAAAGTTCACTGGGAGTGAGCAGTGGGACTGTCTCAGCAGGCTGGGCACCTGCATCCTTGGAAACTTGGGCTGCCTCCTTCATGACCTCTTTCTTTTTCTTGGCCTTTTTAGAGGCTCACATAGGGAGCCTCCACTTTTTCATCATGGTGCACATTACCTCATTGGTGCCCAGGTCACAATGCTTCCTCCAGAAATGGAGAAAGGTGAGCAGGTCCTGTGTCT
>JBBPKS010000044.1:0-28482 GCA_038089355.1 Pulveroboletus ridleyi | reverse complement strand
AGAATATTACTTATTGTGTTAAAATTTAATTTTAATAAAAATATAAGTAATATTTATATATTATTGTTAATATTAATATTAATAACCACTTTATCTTTTTCTGGTTACATTTATGGAGACTTGTACACTCACATAAATAGTTATGTTAACATGTACATTAATTTAAGAAACAAGTAAAAAATAACGACAATGAAAATGGAAATGAAAATCAAAAATAATCAAATTAGATTGAATTCGTATTTAGCTGGTTTATTTGAGGGGGATGGTCATATTTTATTTTCTAAAGAGAATGCAAAAATAAAATATAATCCGAAATTTTGCATAACTTTTGCATTAAAAAATGAACCACTAGCTAAAAAGTTACTTGAAATAATAGGTTATGGGTATATAAAATATAGACCTAAAGATAATGCTTGTGTTTTAGAAGTTTCCCCTGTGAAAGGTCTTAAAATTTTAATTGAGTATATTAATGGTGAGTTAAGAACACCTAAAATCATTCAATTACATAATTTAATAGATTGAATTAATAAAAATCACAGTTCTAATATAAACAAATTATCCTTAAAGAAAGGAAATTTAGACCAAGACAGTTGATTAGCTGGATTTATAGATGCTGATGGAAGTTTCTCTATTCAACATACTAAATTAGAAAATAATGCTAAAAAAACAAAGATTTCTTGTAGATTAAGAATAGAACAAAGAATGCTTGAACCTGTCACTAAAGATAGCTATTTTGAGGTTTTAACCGAAATAGCTGAATTTTTAGGTTGCAATTTAAATATTAGAAAGCAAATTTCTACAGGGAAAAAATCTTTTATTTTAACAGCCTCTAATCATAAGACTTTATTAATTATTCTAACTTATTTTTCGTCTTTTTCTTTATATTCATCTAAATTTCTAGACTATAAAGATTGAGAAAAAGCGGCTAATCTGATCTTAGAAAAAAGTCATTACACTGAGCAAGGAACTATTAAGATAGATATTATTAAAAATAACATGAATTTAAAAAGAACATATTTTAATTGAGACCATTTAAACAATTTACATTAAAATATTATATATATATATTTTTTTTTTTTACAAAAAGGGAATGCCGTGTAAGAGTGTGAATTCTTATATTATAACTTCGCTATATGCATAGAATCTCTCGAATTTTAAGAAAAATTTTCTTTATTTAACAGATATATATACACTTAACTGAATTTAGTTAATTCTAAGGTTGTTGTTTCGACCGAGTTAATCGTAATAATTATATATACATGGGAAGAATATGCAGGAAACCAACAAATAACCCTACAAATCAATTATAACCTATCATATGTTATATATCTATTTTATGTGTTATTTTAGTAGGATCCTCAGAGACTACACGCGAAGCTCATTGTGATTCAATGGCAATGATGAAGACATAGTCCGTCCGGGTAGGAAACTACTTAAAGGTTATAGATTCCCAAGATTAAATAATATTAGTTTCTGGTTATTACCTCCTTCATTAATTTTATTGTTATTAAGTTCTTTAGTTGAACAAGGAGCAGGTACAGGATGGACAGTTTATCCTCCATTATCTTCTATTCAAGCACATTCAGGTGGTAGTGTTGATTTAGCTATCTTTAGTTTACATTTAGCTGGGATATCTTCATTATTAGGAGCCATAAATTTTATTACCACAGTATTAAATATGAGAACTAATGGAATGAGCTTACATAAATTACCTTTATTCGTATGGGCTATATTTGTAACTGCTATATTATTATTATTATCATTACCAGTATTAGCTGGTGCAATAACTATGTTATTAACAGATAGAAACTTTAATACTAGTTTCTATGATCCAGCAGGAGGTGGTGATCCTGTATTATATCAACACTTATTCTTAAATCCTTACACTACTTTATCATTGCAAATCGCTTTATCTACCAATTCAATGACAGATTTTAATTTTGAAACTTTTCAAAATCAATATAAACAACATTATAATAGTAAAATACCTTGTAATAACTTTTTAACTTGGTTAATAGGGTTTACTGAAGGTGATGGTTCATTTGTTATCTCAAAACCAAAAAATAGCTTACAATTTGTGATTTCTCAATCAAAAGAGGATATAGAGGTATTACATTATATCCAAAGTAATTTAGGTTTTGGAAAAGTCATTTCTCAAGGTAAAAGAACTTATAGTTTTATAGTACAAGATATAATTCATTTACACTTATTAATTTTATT
Organism: Pulveroboletus ridleyi; assembly: GCA_038089355.1. NCBI lineage: Eukaryota > Fungi > Basidiomycota > Agaricomycetes > Boletales > Boletaceae > Pulveroboletus > Pulveroboletus ridleyi. Next base: position 26,262 of record JBBPKS010000044.1, on the reverse strand, counting down.
ATTTAATGGTAATATAGTTCTACCCACTAGAAAGATTGTATTTAAAGACTTTTTAGAAAATTTTAATCAAAAAATAATAAAAAGGAAAATTAAAAATTTTGAACCTGTAGAATTTAGAAATAGTAAGATCTTTCCTAGTTTAACTAATTATTGGATAGGAGGTTTCACAGATGCGGAAGGTTCTTTTACTGTCTCTTTTTTAAAATCATCTAACGCTTTTTTACTAAGATATTTAGTCTCTCAAAAAGGAGATAGTAATCTTCCTATTTTAAGTCATTTTATCTTATTATTCAAAGCTGGTAATATAGAAGGACATTCTAAAAAATCAAACTATTCCTATATATTATATGGTGAAAATAATTGTTATAATATATACGAATATTTTAACAAATTTCCTTTAAAAACTAAAAAAGCTATTAGTTTTAGATTATGAAAAGAAATACATAGAGCTATTATTAATAAAGAACATCTTGATTTAGAATTAAGAAATACTTTAATTGAAAAAGGTAAAACAGTTAATTCAATTAAACGGAAAAGTAAATAGTGTTAAATAACAGGAATAAAGGGTATGGTTATTTGAAAATTTAGAAATTGTTTAAGGCAAGTGTTTTAGAAAAATTTTAAGACCTTAAACAATGAACATTCCACCTAAATAGGTGATGTGCCATATTCTAGTCCAATATTATTATGTAATTATTAATATTGCATTTCCTGACAAGGAAGTGGAACAATTTTGCATTGTTTGGCGATGCCGGTGAAAACGGTCAAAACTTACCTAAGCAAGACCGTCGGTTTTATCAGTTAAAATCGCTACAGACTGGGTCACTGGTGGGTGCTTAATATCTTTTTTTTAGTTTAAATTAACAGATTAAAAGTGCTTAATGTACAGTCGGTTTCTTTCTTTAAAGTTTTAAAATTAAAGTTTTAATATATTATTATATTAAACATATTACTCTAGGTTAAATTTAAAATTAGTAATATGTAAAGAAATGGGTTCTTTGGTCATCCTGAAGTATATATCTTAATTATACCTGGATTTGGAATTATTAGTCATATTGTATCAACTTTCTCAGGTAAACCTATATTCGGATATTTAGGTATGGTTTACGCTATGTTCTCTATAGGTATATTGGGATTCTTAGTTTGGTCTCATCATATGTTTAGTGTTGGATTAGATGTTGATACTAGAGCTTATTTTACGGCTGCTACTATGGTTATTGCTGTTCCTACTGGGATTAAAATATTCTCTTGGTTAGCTACCTTATATGGTGGTAGTTTAAGATTTACTACACCTTTAGTATTTACTATAGGTTTCTTAGCTTTATTCACAATAGGAGGTTTAACAGGAGTAGTATTATCAAATGCTAGTTTAGATATTGCATTACATGATACTTACTATGTAGTTGCTCATTTTCATTATGTATTATCAATGGGAGCTGTATTTGCTTTATTTGCCGGATTCTATTATTGGGCTCCTAAAATTATAGGTAGAACATATAACGAATTCTTAGGTAAAGTTCACTTCTGGACTTTATTTGTGGGAGTTAATTTAACTTTCTTCCCTCAACATTTCTTAGGTTTAGCTGGAATGCCTAGAAGAATCCCTGATTATCCTGATGCTTTTGCCGGATGGAATGCTATCTCTAGTTTTGGATCATTAATATCTGTAGTTGCTACTGTATTATTTGGTTATATTATTTATGATATTTTCGTAAATGGAAAAGAAGTAAATAATAATCCTTGGGCTATACCTGCTTACTTCACATCATTATCACAATATGATACTGAAGCTGAATCAGCTAATACTTTAGAATGGTCATTAGCTAGTCCAATACCATTCCATGCCTTTAATATGTTACCTGTACAATCTTAATTATTACTAATAATTTTATTAATTAAAATATTAATATAAATATAACATATTTGTATCTCTGAAAAATTTCATGTAAAAACAAAAAGAATAATGCTTTTTTGTTCACCATATGTTTTATTTACTTTATAAACAATAAAGTATAATACTAAATGTTATATTATTAATTATTAAAATATATTATATATAAATCCCCTCCTTAAACAAATTCATAAGATTATTACAATATTTAGTTTAAATATATAAGTATATATCTTAATTTTTTTTTTAATAAAAATGTTGATTAAAATGGTACAAATAAATATTAAAATTAAAGGTAAATAAGAAAAATATGTCATAAAAATAAGAATAAATTAGTTAACTTTATTTGTTAATATAAAATGACTTAAGAATAGGATTAAAGTAATAGAAGTTGTTATAAAACTTTTATAGTAAATTATTTATAATATAAAATTTTTATAATATAATATTTTTATAATATAAAAGTATAAGTAGCTTAATTTTAAATTTTAAAATAGATTAAGTATTTTTATACAAACTTAGGAACTCAGGAATCAATAGAAAAAATAATTACAAAATAATGTTTTTAAATAAATTAACTAATATTTATATAAATTCTCCTTTAGAACAATTTGAAGTTGTCAGTTTAGCTAGTTATAATTCTCCATTACTTTTTAATACATCTTTTACTATTACAAACTCAGCTTTATTTACAGTATTAGTTATATCTTTTATATTATTAATACATCAAAATAGTGGTAAAGATAAAATTAATTTAAACTTTAATAAAAAAATGAAATTAATACCAAATAAAGAAAGTATTTTATTAGAAAGTTTATTTTCAAGTATTAATACTATAGTAAGAGATCAAATAGGTAGAGAAGTTTATTTACCATTTATCTATTCTTTATTCTTATTTATTTTATGTTCTAATTTAGTTGGGAATATTCCTTATACTTATACTATCACAACATCAATAATAATCTCAATAGGGTTATCATTTACTATATTAATAGGTGTAACTCTTTTAGGATTATCTATTCATAAAGTTCACTTTTTCTCATTCTTTATTCCTTCTGGGACACCTTTAGCTTTAGTTCCTTTATTAGTTTTAATTGAATTAATAAGTTATTTAGCTAGAGCTTTCTCATTAGGTATTAGATTATTTGCTAATATGGTAGCTGGTCATACATTATTAAAAATTTTATCTACTTTCTTGTTTAAAATGTTCTCAGGTGGATTAATAATCTTTATATTAACTTTATTACCATTTACTTTATTCTTAGCTATTACAGGACTAGAATTAGCTGTATCATTTATACAAGCTTATGTATTCGTTCTTCTAGTTTGTTCTTATATTAAAGATGCTATCGAATTACATTAATCTTTAGTTTATTCAGTATTTAATTATATCCCTCCGAATATTTTATCCATATTTATATCATATAATTATATATTTTATTATAAAAATAAAATTTATTTAGTATATTAATTATATAATTATATAATTAAAAGAGAGTTTAGAAGTCTAAAACTGGGATTTTAACTTAATTGTGTGTTTTATTATTTATTTCGCATTTTTAGTAAAACAAACAAACACAAACAAAAACAAAACAAAAAATACAAGATAAATTTAGGAAGGTTCAAGGTATAAATGAATAATTAATAAAATTATTCATTTTAAGATAAATAAAGTTTTAGTAAAAATACAAAGTAATTTGGTGGAATTCTAAGAGAAAATATTTAATTAAATTTAACATAAAAATTAAAATAATAAATCTAACACTAAAGTTTTGTTAATTAAAATAATTTAAATTTGAAAATAGAAAACCCTTTATTTAACCTAACATAAATATTAATATTATATATTAGATCGATCAGAATAATTTATATTAACAAAAACTGTCTTATAGATATTTTATTCTAACTCATTTTATTACTAATTTAAATAAAATTTATTCTCTGTATCTTTAGTTCTTTAACTCTTACACTGAAATAGTTTAACGGTAGAACGTACCCTTCATGATGGTAAAACAAAGGTTCAATTCCTTTTTTCGGTAAACAATTTAAAGTAGTTAAAAGTAAAAAAAAAAAGAATTCTTTTTTAAATCATATACTATATGTATATGTATTTCTTATATTAATTTTTTTAAGATATTTAATAAGGGTAGAATCGGAGACTCGAACTCTGAACATCGTCGCCACAAGACGTCATTTTAACCAATTAAACTAATCCTACCTCTTTTAGGTTTTTTGTTTTGTTCTTGTTTTTTATAATTAATTATTATTTAATATTTAAATTAAAAAATTATAAAAAAAAAAAAAAAAAATTTTTTTAATTATTCAAAAATATTAAAAGTATCGATGACAATATTGTACAACATCAAATAATTATAATTATTAAAAAATAATTAATGAGTATTTTAAAGGGGTTATTAAGGATTACTAGCAAATTTATATAAAAGGAGGCTTCAGAGCCAAAAGTCTACATATTACTTAATATAATAAATTATATTAGTATAGTTTATTATGAATGAGTAAACTACTGGATGAGACAATCCTAAGGGAAACCTTTTTATTATGACTTCCTGAAGTAAAACATTTCAATAAGGAAAGGAAAGGAAATCAACCGAGACTCCGAAAGTAATGGTGAGTGAAATCGGATTAGCCAAAATCTAACCTATAATAAAAATTTTATCACTATAACATTAAAGTAAGCTTAATGATTGGTTAAAACTTATAGCTTGTATAGTAAAAACTTAAAATTAAGAAAAATATATGAATTAGTCAAATTAATTTAATTGAATTTAAATTTAATGAAGGAATATTGCTATAAGTATATTTTAAATAATTTAAATTATTAGAAGTAATAATGAAATATTTATTAAATTTTAATAACTAAATGCTTGATGGATATAGATAGATATGATTAATTATATTATTTATAATTTATTTTTATAAAAAATATAATTTTACATAGTAATTACGATTACAACTAAGAAGGTGAATTTATAATGAGACCTGTATTTTATAAGTTAGATTTTATTATTTAAGTACGATGAGAGTAAACTTGTCGGAATATAGGGGAACCATCCTCTAAGGCTAAGTATTTATAAATTTAGCGATAGTGAAAAGTACCGTGAGGGAAAAGTTGAAAAGAGTGTAGAATAATATTACTTGTAAAAATAGAAATAAAGATACAAGAAATATTAGTTCTTATCGGACATTGTTCGAACGAATGTAAATAACACGCAGTGAAATAGATCATGAATTAGTAACTCTATAAGCAGTCAAAGTCACAAAAAATTTTAACGTGACAATGGCGTACCTTTTGCATAATGGGTCAGCAAGTTAATAGAAGTAGCAAGGTTTAAAGCCTAAGCGAAAGCGACTATATAATATAAAAATATGGGTTAAGTTACTACTATTAGACCCGAAGCCAGGTGATCTTTCCAAGAACAGATTAATAAAGGATCGAACGGGTGAATGTTGCATTATTCTCCGAAGATTTTTGGAAAGCGGTGAAATGCCAATCTGACCTGGTGATAGCTGGTTTTCTACGAAACATATTTTAGTATGAGATCTACACAATATTTATGGAGGTACAGCACGGTAATTCCATACAAATATTAATTAATTTTAATAGGAGTTTAATTTGCGGGGACTTAAAAATCTTACCAATGGAAATAAATCTCGGAATTACATAAATAGATGGTAGATATTCAGACTATTCATGATAAGTTGGATAGTCAAGACGGAAACAGCCGTGAACACTGATTAAGGTCCCGAATGATTATTAAGTGAAATAAAGGAAGTGACAAATTGAATGCAGTTGAAAAGTGAGCCTGGTAGTCGCTACTTATAATGAACGTGTATCAACGTATCAACCCTTAGATTGTTGCTCCGAAGATTTAACGGGTCTAAATAATCAACCGATATCGTGTTAATTTTAAAGATAGCAAAATTAATCTATATTTAAAATCTAGGTAGTAGAACATTCAGATAATTCAAAGATAATATTCCTCTAGGAAAGGAATACAAACCTAAAATTGACAGTGTTACATTGTTTATTATATAGGAATCTGAAGAGAGAATGCTGACATGAGTAACGTAAAAAGAAAGTTTAAACTTTCTCGCCGAATACGAAAGGGTTATTAGCTAAAGATTAAATCTACTAATGTTAATGCGGTCTCTAAGGTACAAAACCAACGTTTTGACTGATGAGTATAGCTTTGAAAGTCCACATGGAGAATAAAAATATACACATAGAATTTCTTTATATAATAATATAAAGATAGAAGTATATCTTTAATAAATTTTAAGACAATTTATTAGATTTAATATTGAATTGTTCTTGTATTATATTAAGTGAATATTTAATATAATTATAATATTAATTATTAATATTAAAGTAGATTTTTATATTGATTGGACCAGGAAAAAGATGTTTTAGAATAACTTCGATTCTATATTATAATTTAGTCTTATAATTTTATAAATTTAGAGTGAATATTCTAAATTCTTAATATCAAAAATAATATAAATAATATTTAAATAAGATCAAACTAGTCATTTGATTATTATAAAATATTTTATATTTGTATTAGTATAAGCAAAAAATCCTAAATTAGTAAAAGTTCTTTTAAATTCTCTAATTTAGCGAGAGCTGATTAATAATTTAATTTAATGATTTAGGCTAGTTTTATTTAAGTATAGTTTCTAAGCACAACCGTACCCTAATCCGACACAGGTTCGTAGGTAGAGTATACTAAGGCGAAGAGCTAAAAGTTGTTAAGGAACTCGGCAAATTTTCCTCATAAGTTCGACAAGAAGAGGAACCATGAATTTTATTAAGTTAATAACTCCTATTAATTTATTTATATGGTGGCACAAAATCGGAAGCCCCGACTGTTTACTAAAAACACAACTATCTGCAATTATGAAAATAATAGTATAGGTAGTGAGATTTGCCCAATGCCATATTAATAAGTAATAATAATGGGTAACTGTTTCTTTACAAAAAATTGGTTAATAGCGGTCTTAACTATGAGGATCCTAAGGTAGCAAAATAAATTGGCCATTAAATGTGGTCCGGTATCAATAATTTAACGATGGCTTCACTGTCTCTACAACTTGCTCAGTGAAATTGAATTACCCGTGCAGATGCGGGTTACCTCAAAGAGGACGGGAAGACCCCATGCAGCTTTACTGTAGCTAGTTATCATATAAAAAGTTCTATAACCTCGGTTATACAGATAATAGGGAGTCGATTTGACAGCTATGGAAAACCTTAGGTCTGAGGTGGAACTTATATTTATCTTCTTATTTGTCAAATTTAAGAGGAAATAGCTGACTAGTTGGCAGTTTGACTGGGGCGGTCGTCTTTAATAGAGTAGCAAAGTACATCCAAAGAGTTTAAAAAATTTAGATAATATTTTCTATTTTTTAATGGGAAATATTCTGACAAATAATTTTATATTGGTAATTATTATTAATTATAATAATTACTTTAAAATCAATTTTATTTATCATTAATAAGGTATGCTAGATATTAAATGGAAGTTAATGAATCATGGAAGGTTCTGTAGGGTGCAATGACGGTAAGCATGCTTAACTGAAAGACTTAATAGTCGAACAGATACGTAAGTAGGGCATAGTGACCCCTTGCTATATTATGGAATAGACAGGGATCAATTGATAAAAGTTACGCTGGGGATAACAGCCTAATAGCCAGCGAGAGTACACATTGTCCTGGCTGTTTGGGACCTCGATGTCGACTTAATTTATCCTCCAGGGGCAAAACCTTGGAAGGGTTCGGCTGTTCGCCGATTAAAAAATTACATGAGTTGGGTTTAATACGACGTGAGTCAGTATGGTCCCTATCCTTTTGAGGGATAAATAGTAAAAAGGGGAAGACCTTCTAGTACGAAAGGACCAATAGGCTGTGTTTCTCTAGTGTACCAATTGTAATATTTAAATTTTGTTAATTAAGTAAATTTATTTACTTAAACTTAATCTTAAAGTTTGCATAGTTGGGTAGCCACAAACATATTAGATAATTACTGAAAGTATATCAAGTTCGAATCTATCCCCTAGATACTATCAATGGATTACTCTCTATAAACTATCACGAATGGTTATTATTACTTTCCTAATTTTTAATCATTTCTTGTAATCGGTATAAAATATATATACTACAATTTTATACTTTAGGTATTCTTTATGATAGAAAGTATTCTAAATATACATATGTATATTACGTATATTTAATAATATAAGTAACAAATATTATAATAATACATAGAGAGAAAAAAAATCCGTAAATAAAGAAATAGATCATTTCTTAGATAGGATGCAAATGAATGGATTGTAAAATCGTAAGTTTAGCATTACTAATTTTTAAAATAGACTTGATGTTTTAGGTTGTCAAAAAAAACAAAACAAAAAACGAAATTAATAGTAATATTCATGTTAAGTAACTAAGTTATAATTTTATGACTTTTTTAACTATTTTAGTAAGTTATTATATATGAATATGATAGATTAAGATAATTATTAATAATAATATCTTTTTTTAAGGAAACAAAACTTTAATTCTTCGATTTTATTAAAAATTTTTAAATACAAATAATAAAGAATATTTTTAATAAAAGAATTGATTAAGATAAATCTTAGTATACCTAATTTTTATAGAAATTTATTATTTTATAGTAGTACACTATTATATATAATAGTATGTATGATACATAAGGTATTTTATCTTGGTTTTATAGCATAAACCAATTAAACTAAGACTGATTGAGTTTAGATTTTTAATACAAACAATGTTACAAAATATATCAATTTTTAATACTTTATATAATGATGCTCCTCAACCTTGGCAAATAGGATTTCAAGATTCTGCTTCACCAGCCTTTACTGGTATTATTGATTTACATAATTCTATTTTCTTTTATTTAATTGTTATTTGTGTAGGAGTTTTCTGGGCTTTAGGTTCTATTGCTTACTACTATAGTTATAATAATTCTCCTATTGTTCATAAATATCTTAACCATGGAACATTAATAGAATTAATCTGGACTATTACACCAGCTTTACTTTTAACACTTATAGCCTTTCCTAGTTTTAGATTATTATATTTATTAGATGAAGTAACTTCACCAACTATTACAATTAAAGTAGTAGGTCACCAATGGTATTGGTCATATGAATATAGTGATTATGTAACAGAAAGTGGTCAATCTATTGAATTCGATTCATATATGATCCCTGAATCAGATTTAGAATTAGGTCAATTTAGATTATTAGATGTAGATAATAAAATGATAATTCCTGTAGATTGCCACATAAGATTAATTGTGACAGGTGCAGATGTAATTCATAGTTTTGCTGTTCCATCATTAGGAATTAAAATTGATGCTACACCAGGTAGATTAAATCAATGTTCTATCTTAGCTGAAAGAACTGGTACTTTCTACGGTCAATGTTCTGAAATTTGTGGTACATGGCATGGATTTATGCCTATAGCTGTAGAAGCAGTTTCAGTTCAAGATTACTTAGCTTGGGTTGATTCAGTGTAATCCTTAAATATGAATATATTTATTTATTTATTTAAATTTTAAAATTAGAATAATAGTTATTTGCTCCCCTCCTATTAAAATAAAAAAAAAAAATAAAATTAAAGCTAATAAATGAATTTAAGTCTTATACAAGCTAATTCAATAAAGTAGTAAATTTGTAATTTGCCTAATTCAAAAAATTATAATAATAATAATAATATAACATATATTGTATTATATTATTAATTAAAAAAATAATTCATATAAATATTAGATATAAGAAACTTAAATTAAATCTTATAAACTTTCAACAATTAGTTTCTAGCTTGAAATAAATATTAATTTTAAAAGAATTTTTAAATTTTAAAGCTAATTTTTATATACATTTTATTGTAGGATTTATTCTCGTTTTAAAAGAGATTTGTATTTTAACTTGTATTTAGTTATCACTTTATAAATTAAGGGGAAATCTGATAATTGGTAATCAACTGTACTTGCACTACTGTAATGATAGTTCGAGTCTATCTTTCTCCATACTAATAATATATTTATATTAATTTATTAAAATATTTATAAGCTTCGGTTGCTTAAGGGTTAAAGCGTTCGACTGAAGATCGAAAGACAGTGGTTCAACTCCATTCCGAGGCATTTTTGTTTGTTTGTTTAATTATATTAAATAATGATTAAGTTTTATTTATGTTTAATATTTATATATAAGCCTGAATAGTTTAATTGGTAAAATTACTTACTTGTAATAAGTCGTTGGCGGTTCAAGTCCACCTTTAGGCATATTAATACAATATAATATATAAAATATATATAGAAAATTAAATTTTTAATTATTATTAAATATATTAATGTTTTTATGAGTTATAGTATAATTGGCAAAACGTCTTCCTTTGGCGAAGAATTTCCTCGTTCGAATCGGGGTAACTCAAAAGATACTTATTATTTTATTTATGGTAATTTATTTCTAGTTAATAAGTTATTTTATATAATTAATTATATTTATTCATTTTTTTAAATTAAATAAAAAAAAAAAGCTTATTAAAGTCAAATTTTTATATCTTATTGTGTATATATCCCTTAAGATTTAAAGTATAAAAGTAGGAAGTATAACTCAAAAGGTAGAGTGTTTCACTTTTAATGAAACGGTTGAGAGTTCGAATCTCTCTACTTCCTTTCTAATTAAAATAAATATGAATTACCTAAAAAATTAGAAGTAAATTTTATATATTAATTAAAGAGCATAGTATAATTGGTAATATAGTGATCTCCAAAATCGTTGTTAGGTGTTCGAGTCGCCTTGCTCTTGTATTGTTTATAATATAAAAAGGGTCCTTAGCTTAAATAGGTAGAGTTTCTAATTGTCGCTTAGTAAGGTACCAGTTCGAATCTGGTAGGACTCGAAAAAATAATCTAAACTTAATTATTTAAACTAAAGTATTATAAAATATACTAAATATTTATAATTAATATACTACTTAAAAGAGTAATATTATTTAAATTATAATATACGTCAGACACTATCTTTAAATTATATTCTTATAATACTTATGTTAGCTGCAGCAAAATTCATCGGTGCAGGATTAGCTTGCTCAGGTTTAATTGGTGCCGGATTAGGTATCGGACAAATCTTTGCTTCATTAATCGCTTCTACTGCTAGAAATCCTCAATTAAGAGGACAATTATTCGGTTACGCAATTTTAGGATTCGCCTTAGCCGAAGCTACAGGATTATTCTCATTAATGATTGCTTTCTTATTATTATACTCATAATTTAACAAAATATCTAATATTATATTCTAATTTAATATTAATTAATTGATTAATTAATGTTATTTCCCCTCCATAAGATCTTATTTATTTAATTTAATTTACCCAAAAATTGAATAAAATTTTTAGAGTGATATAAATTTGAATCTAACGAGTATAGTTAAGTTGGTATAACCTCTACCTTCCAAGTAGATGTGATCAGTTCGAGCCTGATTACTCGTATACAACAGCAAATAGCCTTTAATTTAATAATAATAATTTTAAAGAAGAAACAAAAAAACACACAAACCAAAAGAAATAGCTGAGAAAGGGCCTATTTAGATTTAACTCATGTTTTAAGGATTTCTTTCCTTATTAAAAAATAAAAAATTAATTTATTATAGCTTAAAATAGAGCCTCCTATTAGTCATAAAAAAAACCAACAAAAAATTTGTTTTTTTGTTTTTTGTTTTTTGTTTTTGTTTGTTTTAATTTTATTCTCCGGCCGGCTTATTAAAACAAATGCTTATATTCTCAGGTTTATTTGAGATTAGCCGAATCGAACGACTACCTTTACCACTCTGAAAAGTAATATTCTGCCATTACAATAAATCTCAAGTATAGCTTAAGCAAGATTTTATAAAAACTCTTCATCAGAAGCTTTTCTACCTTTTTTAAAAAAAATTGTGTTTTATTTTTGTTTTTTGTTTTTTGTTTTTGTTTAAATAATAAAGAGACTATCAGATTCGAACTGATACTATTATGGTACGCAACTCCATAGATTTCTAGCCAATTAAAATAAGCATAAACGAAACCCGAAGGGGAGTTTTAAATATAAGATATAAATAATAGAATATTTATAAAACTTAACATTATTAAAGTTATATAGATTATGGCTAGATCTTTAATTATAAAATATGTTTTAAATTTTCTTCTTAATTCAATAAATTTATATATTCTCGGATACTTAATTTCAAGATTAAATCTATTTATTAAGTAATCTCCAAAATATAAGCCTATTAAAGAATTTAAAGAGAAAAATATAAAGATTATCGCACATAAATGAGTAAATGCTAAAGTTTGAAAGAAATTTAAACCATTTATATAAGATATTATTGAATTAAATAAGTCAAGATCAATTATACTACTTCTTAAAGTTTCAGTTATTTCATTTACAACTTCAGTTAAATCATTATTAATATCTTTTATATTATTATTAACTTCAATTATCTTATTTTCATCTAAAGAGTTTGTTTCTATTAGTTGAGTTACTTTATTAGTTAACATTTCAATTTTAGATTCATTATTTTCAAAGCTTTTTCTAATAATACTTTCTAGTTTAGAATTAGTTTCATTTTCAGATATTAAATTATTTAATTTTTCAATTAATTTAGAGTTTGTAATTCTTTCTTCTTCTAATTTTGATCTTAAGTTTTTATTCGTTATAAGATTACTTACAGTATTAAATACTCCTAATCCTAAACCAACAAATGTAAGATTTTTTCCAAGATTTTTTAATAATTTTTGCATATTTAGTTTATTATATTTTAGTATAGCAGGAATGGGTACCTTAACAAGTTAAAGGAGGAGGGGTTTAAATAAACATTTTTAAAAGGAATAAGTTATTCAACTTTAATTGTAAACACTACATATTCAATGTAATCTTCTTCAATATCATTATACATATAGTGTAAATATAAGTGTCCAGCTATTTCAGCTTTAGAGATTAAAGAATCCTTAAAATTGTTTAATGTATGTTCAAATCTGGGATATGATTCTTCATTATCCCAGCTACTCATAAAATCGATAGGAATTTTAACGGCTTTAGATTTATCTTCAAGCATGGAATTATTAAATTAAAATTTTTCTAGAATATTTTATAAAGATAACGGAGTTAATTCTTTAGCTATAAATATAAAAGTCATGTATCTGTTTAATGGTTTATAACAGGAATAAACCCCATATAACAGGAATAAGCCTTATTTAAAGGGAGGATAGATTTAATTATTCATATATTCAATAACTAAAAAAAAATTATATTTATTAAGTTCTGTAGGAAAATTACGATAAAATTTTTTTACATTTTCTTTAAAAACGTCTCAAAATTTTTCAGGCTTTAAAGTATTTCTTGTTTTATAGTAAAAATATTTTTTTGTATACGTATTTCCATTTTCTTTATCAATAAAGAAAATTTTAATTTTGATCCATTTAATTTCAGAATCAAAAATTAAATTTGAATAAATACTAAAAATATCATTAAACAATAAAACTAAATCTGTATAAATTTGCGCATGAATTCTAATGTTTTTCATCAGTTGTGTGATAGAAGGCTATATAAATAAAAAATTATTATTTGATTTCTAATGGATTCTAGCTAAAATCCGTATAAATGGAGGTTGATAAGTTATAGACATTATTTTCAAAGGAGGGATTATAATTCTAAATAGATTTGATTGTTTTTTATATACTATTTGACGATGGAATTTTCCACATATTACCGTATTATATATTAATATATAATACACTTTTAGATAAAACAAACAAAAATTTTTGTTTAAAAGATATTTTTATCTTGCGTTTCAACGAAAATCTCGAAAACCAAAAAAACACCACCCTAAAATAGATAATTTTAATTTATATTTAAACATATCAAAAGGAGGGGATTTATATAAAACCGATTGAAAAATTTTTGTATATACAATTTATTAGAGATAAACCGCATTTATATCGACTCTTATCAGATTCGAACTGATATTCCCCTAATCGACAATCTAGGTTTTTTACATTAAAATAAATAATCTTACTTAAGAGGGGAGGAGGGGTTATAAAGTAAAAGTTCTAAAGAACATTATATTTAATATTAATAATACTATTAATACTATTATTACTATTATTATATCTTTAATTAAATAAAATATTTTAAATTTTCTCCTTAATTCAAGTAATTTTTGTATTCTAGGATATCTTTCTTTAATATTAAATTTTTCTATTAAAGAATCACTAAAATATATACTCATTAAATCAAGTAATAATATTAATATAAGAATTATTGCAAATATATGAGATAAAGCAAATTGTTGAAAGACATTTAAATTATTAATATAACTTTGCATTTGATTAAATACATTTAAATCAATTAAATTATTTTTGATACAATCATCTATTTTATTAAATAGTTCTAATAAATCATTATTAATATTTTGCATATAATTATTAACTTCACTTATTGAACTTTCTTCAATCCTTTTAGTTTCTACTATATTTTTAATCTTAGCATTTAAAGCTTCTAATTTGCTTCCATTATTATCTTGAATCTCTAAACTTTTTCTAAGGATAATTTCTAATTTAGAATTAGATTCATTTTCCGAAACTAATTGAGTTATTTTGTTAGATAAAGTATGATTTACTTCTTTCTCAATTTCTAAATTTTCTCTTAATTTATTAATTGTTGTTAAATTATTAAATGTATTAAAAAAACTTAAACTTACACCTATAACGGAAAGATTTTTCATTACTTTTTGTAATATTTGATTTATATTATTTGAGTTCATTATGTATATATTATATTTTTTTTAGAACAGGAATAGATACCTTCAGATTGATCATTAATTTATGATCTCTTTTAATCCCATTTTTCTAATTTTATTTCATTTGCAGTTTGAGATTCTGAGCTAAACTTTATCATCCTTTTAAAAGGATTTTCTGCTATAGCTCCACTTAAAGGCGGTAATTCAGATGTAGATGCTTTAGGAGTATTTATTTCATCTTCATCCTCATCTTTTTGGAAATAGCTTTCATATTCAATTTTGTCTTCACTTTTTAAAGATGTTGTTGGAGAATAAACCTCTTTACCTTTATAAGATTCAAATATTTCTTTAATGTTTTTTCTATCCTCATTATTTAAGGAATCATTATCATCAAATATATCTAAATTATATCCTGTAAAATAACTAATTGAGATTGTAATAAATTTATATATAAATGTTCCAGCTACAAATGTTTGAGGTAAATTTGAAGGAATATTATCTTCTATTTTATATATTACAGGGTTAAAGATTTCATCTAAATTTATATGAGGATTATAACAATATAAAGCTATACCTCCAATTACCATCAAAGGCAATATCCAATAAGAATTGTTTGAAGATTGTTCAATTGTTTTTTCGATGACTTTAATTTCTTTTCTATAAGTTAAGAAATCTACCGGTTCTGATATTTCATCTTCCTCATTTGAAAACCATTTCCCGTATAACCTTTTAATCCAATTAATAATTTTATTAATATAATCATTTATTTCATTAATAATATCAAAATTATAATAAATGATAGATAAGTGAAATAAATTAAATATTACTATAATTGCACTGGCTAATTTTATAAAATAGATAAGATTGGTAAAAAGATATTTTAAGGGTTTATAAATTAAAGAAATAAATTTATATTTCATTAAATATTTAAATATGTTACTATAGGTATATTTAGCTCCAAGTTTACTAAAAATAGTTGCAAGAGTTTTAAAAATGCATTGTAAAAATTTTATCGTTATTTTCATTTTATTATTTAATACAAAATAAAAGATATTTGATCTTTATTATAAAGTATATATAAAAATATATTTAACTTCTCTTTTAAATTAAAAGAGATATCTGAAATATGATATCTCAATCTGTTAAAAGATAGATTTTGGTTTATACCATCTAATATTAATATTTAATTATGAATAACAAACTACAAAACGTATTTAAATATCTTACTGTTGCCAACTTTTCTATGGCTCTATATAATTTTGCCTTTAATCAAACTAAAACTAGTGAATTATCTAAAAGTTTAGAGATGGAGAAAGATAAAAATCATAAATTGAACATGGAAATAAAAATTTATCCTATAAAATGAAAGAGGGTGAAATGGAAACTATTTTAGAAAATAATAAAATAACCAAAACAAAAATAGAGGAAATTAGACAGAGCATCGATGAAGCAGTTAATGCAACTTCTGACATACTTCCAAAGTTAGAGAGTTTGGATAATAAATTAAAAAGTTTTAATAATGATTTAAATAGTATAATAACAAAGCTTGAGGAGTTTATTAACTCTAAAGATAATTATTTAGATCTTAATCTTTTTAAAGAAATTTATAATTATATAGAAAATTTGAGCATTATACAAAATATTGCCTTTATGAATATTTCAGCTTTAATTTTAACTTTATTATCTTTAATCTCCATTTTCTCCGTAATGTTTGGTGAATATTTGCTTATAAAATATTCCATTAAAGAAAAATATCCTAAAATCTCTAAATTTATTGAATTAAGAAGAAAATTTAAAACATTTTATTTAATTAAAGATATAATAATAGTATTATTAATATTAAATATAATGTTCTTTAAAACTTTTTTTTTATAAACCCTTTCCCTTCCTAGCTTAGAACAAATAGACTTATTTTAATTGGATAGAAAGATAATTAACTAAAATCCCCTCTCTCTGATTATTCATTATTAATCAATTTTGGAGATTATAGCTCAAAATTTGCTTTATAAAATTATATAATATAAATTATATATGGGTGAAGAAATCATTAAAATTACACTATCTCCCTCTCCTCACACTAGGTGCTAAAGATAGCTACATAAAAGTTTTAAAAGAAGTTAATTTAATATCTGTATCTTATATGTAAAATTAAATGAATAAAATGAATATAAATACTTAAGTTTATTTTATTGCTTATAGCAAGCCTATAATTTAATGGTAGAATGTTATCTTGATGAGATAATCGTAGAAGTTCAAATCTTCTTGGGCTTATATTTCTCAATAATTATTGTATAATTCATTCTAAAAATAATAATAAGAAGAATTATTGTTACAGTGAATACATATTAAAAATCAATTTTTTATACTCTGATATAATCAAATTAAAATTAAAAATATTCTATTTTAGTCAGTGAGTTATAATAACTGCTAATTTTATTATTACTAATATTTTAGATAATTGTTAAATTTAATTATATAATTTATATTATAATAATAAATTATTATGAGATTACTTAAAAGTCACTCTTTACTGAGATTAGTTAATTCTTATGTAGTAGATTCACCACAACCTTCTAATATCTCATATTTATGGAATTTTGGATCTTTATTAGCTACTTGTTTAGTAATTCAAATCTTAACAGGATGTTTCTTAGCTATGCATTATCAACCACATGTAGATTTTGCTTTTAATAGTGTAGAACATATTATGAGAGATGTTAATAATGGTTGGTTAATCAGATATATTCATGCTAATGTTGCTTCTTTCTTCTTTATTTTTGTATATGGACATATAGGTAGAAATATCTATTATGGTTCATATAAATCACCTAGAATATTAGCTTGGTCAATTGGAGTAATTATCTTAATCTTAATGATGGCTATTGCTTTCTTAGGTTATGTATTACCTTATGGTCAAATGAGTTTATGGGGTTTGTTCTCTAGCCCCAAATGGTTACTATTTTCAATTTAAAATTCAATTTTTTTTACCTTTTTCTACACCTAAAGTAAGAGCTATACACAGAATAGGATCACAGAATTCTGATGTTTTAAGTTTTAATCGTGTTAGGATATAGTTAAGCAGTAAACACCTGGACATGGTACTAGATTTGTATTTTTTCTTTCAACAAGAAGAATCTCATAAAACTTAGTTAGTATGATTTCATACTTATTTAGCTAATTTAGGATATTGTAATCCTAATGAACTGAAATTAGTCAATAGATTAGGATATAAAGGAAAAATAAAAGTAAGATTTAAAACTTATATTAGTTTTAATTGGATACGTGAAGCTTTCTATGTAAACAATAATTAAATAATACCTAAATTTATAGTTATAGCAAATTCTTTCACACCATTAGCTTTATGAATCATGGTTGATGGTAGTATAGTTTCATCTAGTATAAAATTAGCTATCAATAGTGATAGTTTTCTAGATTTAGATTTAATGTGAAAACTACTAAAAATTAAAAAAAAAGCATAATAGCTTATATAACTATAACAGGAGCTAAATTTAAAGATCAATATGTTATTTACGTAGCTAAAGAATCTATGCCTCTTTTAGTAAGCATAGAAAACCACATGTGCATCCTTCTATGAATTATAATTTAGATAAATTTATTGAATAGTAATCATAGTCCTATTGTATATTTGTAAGCAATCTATACTGAAAATTACAGATTAAGCAATAGAATATTTCGACAGAGATATTGAGTAGGAAAACTACTTGGCAATGATAGTGAAAACGGTCAAAGATATAATTCAAGTATCAAGACCGTCGGTTGAGTATACAATCGCTACAGACTGGGTCACTATCGGGTGTCTGAAATGATGCTTAATGTACAGTCGGAGTCTTCAATTAAATTTATTTTTAATTACACAAGGCATTTTCCACATGAGTAGAGAATTATTCATAAAAATGTACAGGGGTTATATATATTTGAATTTTTATTATATTTAACCGAAGACTTGGCAACCGTTATTACTAATTTATTAAGTGCTATTCCTGTGTTTGGTCAAGATTTAGTAGAATTAATCTGGGGAGGATTTTCAGTCTCTAATGCTACATTAAATAGATTCTTTTCATTACATTATATATTACCATTTTTATTAGCAGCTTTAGTTTTAGGTCACTTAATTGCTCTACATACACATGGTTCAAGTAATCCTAATGGTATCTCATCAAATAGTGATAGATTTGCAATTCACCCTTATTATATGTTTAAAGATCTTATAACAATCTTCTTCTTCTTCTTAGCTTTATCAGTAATAGTTTTCTATTATCCAAATTTATTAGGACATAGTGATAATTATATTGAAGCTAATCCTATGAGTACTCCTGCAAGTATTGTACCAGAATGGTACTTATTACCATTTTATGCAATTTTAAGATCAATACCTAATAAATTATTAGGAGTATTAGCTATGTTCGGATCATTATTAATCTTATTAATATTACCTATTGTAGATGTATCAAGACAAAGAGGTTCTCAATTTAGACCTGCTATGAGAGTAGCTTTCTGGTTCTTTGTATTTAACTTTTTCATCTTAATGTGGATTGGTTCTCAACATCCTAATGAACCTTTTGTATTTATTGGACAAGTATCAACATTCTTCTATTTTGCATGGTTTATCTTAATTGTTCCTGTAATAGGTTTAGTTGAAAATACTTTAGTAGATATGGCAACAGAATAAATTTGCTTAAAATTTAATAAAAACTTATTTTTCATATATTTTCATATATTTATATATTTATGTATTTATACAATACTCCCTCCTTTTTAATAAAAAAACAAAAACAAAACAAAAAATTTGTTCTTTCAATTAAAAAAAAATAATTATGAACTAAAAAAATAAAAGAAGTATATAATATAATATTCTTTATATTATTCTTAAGCAATCTACTAAACACATAATATAATGTGTTTAATTAGATATAATAATATTATAATATAATTTTCATATTTAATTCTAATTTTAATAAATTAGATAATATTTTCTAATAGGATTTAAGTTTTAAATTAATGAAATTAAAAATAATTTTATTATTTTCTAAAAAATAAATATGAAATATTTATTTATTCTCTTTAATTTACGTAGAATGTTATTATTGTTTATATAAATTTATAATTTTGGTTAAATTTAACTTATTATGATAAAATCACATAATTTTCAATTTTTTCCTTATCATTTAGTAGAAATTTCTCCTTGGCCTATAGTATTAAGTTTTGCTTTATTAAATTTAACTATTGGAGCTGTAATGTATATGCAAGGTTACTATTCTGGTGATCTTATCTTAGAGTTAGGATTCATATTAACTTTAGGTGGTATGACTTTCTGGTTTAGAGATGTAGGTAATGAAGCTACTTTAGGAGGACATCATACAAAACAAGTTAAAAAGGGTTTAGAAATTGGATTCTTACTTTTTGTTGTTAGTGAAGTTTTTGCTTTTTTAAGTATTTTCTGGGCTTTCTTCCATGCTAGTTTATCTCCTGCAATTGAGATAGGAGGAGTATGGCCACCTCAAGGTATAACACCTTTAAATCCTTTTGCAATACCATTATTAAATACAATATTATTAGTATCTTCAGGAGCTTTTGTAACTTATGGTCACCATGCATTAATTAATGGTAACAGAAAAGATACTTTAAGAGGATTAGAATTAACTGTTTTATTTGCTGTTCTTTTTACTTTCTTACAATATTTAGAATATGCTAATGCATCTTTCTCAATATCAGATTCAGTATTTGGAAGTGCTTTCTTCTGTTCAACAGGTTTACATGGTATCCATGTAATAATTGGAACTATCTTTATCGTAGTACAATTAGTTAGAACTATAAATTATCATTTAACAAATACTCATCATCAAGGATGTGAATCAGCTATTTTATATTGGCATTTTGTAGATATAGTATGGTTATTCTTATTTATTTCAGTATATTACTGGGGAGGATTATAATTTTAATTAAAAACTAATTACTTTTTATTAAAATTACCTTATTCTCTTTACCTCTGTTTTAATACTTTTACTAATTTTTTAGATTAAATATAATTAAAAAAATTATATTAACTCTAAGAAATTTTTAAAAAATATAAATAATATTAATAACTTATTAAGTTATTTAAAAATATTTACATATAAATATATTATATAATTAAAAATTAATCACCATTCTTTCTAAATTATAAAAATTATAAAATGAGTTAAGTTAATAAAACTTATTTTATTTAAAAAGTAAAAAATGAATAAAATTTACTTTTTCAATTATTTAAAAAATAATTAGATTAAAAATGTCAAATTATTCTATAAATAATTCGATTTATTAAATGTCCTTAAGGGTAATAAAGCTTTTATTTTACTTATGAATCTATCAATATTATTATTTTTAATTGGTATTTTAGGATTTATTTTAAATAGAAAAAATATAATCTTAATGATTATTGCTATAGAGATTATGCTTCTTGCTGTTACTTTATTAGTTTTAATAAGTTCCTTTGGATTTGATGATAATATAGGGCAAACTTTCAGTATATATATTATCTCAATAGCTGGAGCTGAATCAGTGATAGGTTTAAGTATTTTAGTAGCTTTTTATAGATTAAGAGGAAATATTTCTATTAGATCTTAAAATTTAAATGTACTTATCAATTTTAATTTTTCCTTTGTTAGCATCTTTTGTCTCTGGATTTATGGGTAGAAAAATAGGTATAACAGGATCTCATATAATTACATGTACTTGTTTATCTATTTCTTCTCTATTAGCGACAATAGCATTTTATGAAGTTGGTATATGTGGTTCTCCTGTTTCAGTATATTTATTTAATTGGGTAGATTCAGAATTTATGTCTATTTCATGGGAATTCTTATTTGATCAATTAACTGTTTCTATGTTTATACCTGTATTATATATATCGACCTTAATTCATATATATACAACTTCTTATTTAGC
Organism: Pulveroboletus ridleyi; assembly: GCA_038089355.1. Classification (NCBI taxonomy): domain Eukaryota; kingdom Fungi; phylum Basidiomycota; class Agaricomycetes; order Boletales; family Boletaceae; genus Pulveroboletus; species Pulveroboletus ridleyi. The sequence goes on along the minus strand of JBBPKS010000044.1, from coordinate 4,607 downwards.
TGAAGATCCTCATAATCAGAGATTCTTTTCTTATTTATCTTTATTCACTTTTTTCATGTTATTATTAGTTTCAGGTGCTAATTATTTTGTTATGTTTATAGGTTGGGAAGGTATTGGAGTAGTATCTTATTTATTAATTAACTACTATTATACTAGAATTCAAGCCAATAAAGCAGCTATATTAGCTTTAACTATGAATAGAGTAGGGGATATGGGATTAAGTATAGGATTCTTTGCATTATTTGCCTTATTCGGATCTGTTGATTATTCAACAATTTTTAGTTTAGCACCTTTTATGAATGAAACAGCTATTACTATTATTAGTTTATTATTATTAATGGGAGCTATGGCTAAATCAGCACAAATACCTTTACATTCTTGGTTACCTGGTTCTATGGAAGCTCCTACACCAGTTAGTGCTTTATTACATGCTGCTACACTAGTTACAGCCGGTTTATATTTATTAATAAGATCATCTGCTATTTTAGAATTTAGTCCAACTGCTTTATTAGTGATAACTTTAATTGGAGCAAGTACAGCTTTCTTTGCAGCTACTTGTGGATTAGTACAAAATGATTTAAAAAGAATAATTGCTTTCAGTACAATATCTCAATTAGGTTATATGGTTATGGCTGTAGGATTAAGTCAATATAATGTTGCCTTAATGCATGTTGTTAATCATGCTTTCTTTAAAGCATTATTATTCTTAGGTGCTGGTGCTGTAATTCATAGTTTCGCTGATGAACAAGATATTAGAAAAATGGGAGGATTAATAAAATTCTTACCCTTTACTTATACAGCTATGTTAGTAGGATCTTTATCTCTATTAGCTACACCATGGTTAACAGGTTTCTATAGTAAAGATTTAATAATAGAATTAGCTTATGGGCAATACAGTTTTTCAGGAATTTATGCTTATATTTTAGGAAGTTTAACAGCCGGATTAACAGCTTTTTACTCATTCAGATTAATAAGTTTAGTATTCTTAACTGTACCAAATGGTATTAAAAATGTTTATTTAAATTCTCATGAATCTAATTTTGCTGTTGTTATTCCTTTATTTATTTTAGCTTTATTTAGTATATTCTTTGGATTTGTTTTCTCTGATTTATTTGTTGGAGTGGGTTCAGATTTCTTTGCTAATTCTATTTTCATTAACCCTAATAATATTTCTATTATTGAAGCTGAATTTAGTTTACCTTTAATAATTAAATTATTACCTTCTTTATTATCAATATTAGGTGCTACAAGTGCTATATTCTTATATCATGTATATCCTGAATTTATTGTTAATTTAACTGATTCTTCTTTAGGTAAAAAAATTTATACTTTCCTTAACGGAAAATATTTCTTTGATGTAATTTATAACTATTATATCATTTCAGCTGGATTATTAACTGGTAATACTATATCTAAAGTATTAGATAGAGGTGTAATTGAATTAGTAGGTCCTTATGGTTTAGCTTCTGTATTAGAAAATTCTGCTAATAATATTGCTAAATTAGATACTGGAGTTATTACTACTTATTCTTTATATATAACTATTGGAATATTATCATTAGTATTCTTAGTCTTTACACCATTATTATTTGATACTTATATTATATCTGAATTTAAATTAATTGTTATCTATATATCAGCTTTATTTTTTTCTTTATTACCTAGTTTATCTAATAAACATTAATTTATATAAAAACATTTTTAACTAATGTTAATAATACTAATCATTTAAACCTTTTTTTAAAATATTTTATATTTTAATATATCAATAAATGATTATATTAAATATGTTAACATATTTAATAAAGTAATGTTTATTTAGTAAAAATACTACATTTAGGAAATAAATACACACAAAAAATAACAAAATTAAAAAAAAAAGAAAAGATGTTAACTTTATTATTAATTACGCCTATAATAGGTTCTCTATTTATTTTATCTATTCAAGAAAATACTTTAAATAGTAATTCAAAAATGAGAACTATTGCTATTACCACTTCTTTAGTGAATTTATTCATTTCTATTTTCTTATGGTTAAATTTTGATTCTAATACAACTCAGTTTCAATTTGTATCTGAATTTGATTACTTAACTTTTGGACATTTAAATTTCGGTGTAGATGGGATATCTTTATATTTTGTTTTATTAACTACTTTCATTACTCCTATTGCTATCATTTCTAATGCTTATAATATAAATTATAACTTGAAATTCTTTTTAATTGCTTTCTTAATTTTAGAAACTTTACAATTAGCTTTATTTTTAGTGTTAGACTTATTATTATTTTATATATTCTTTGAAAGTGTATTACCCATTCTATTTATTATAATAATTGTATACGGATCTGGAGAATTTAGATTTAGATCAGCTAATTTATTTTTCTTATATACATTATTTGGTTCTTTATTTATGTTATTAGCTATTTTACAAATTTTTAATTTAGCTGGTACTACAGATTTCCAATTATTATCATTAGTTGAGATTAATGCAGATGCTCAAAAATTGTTATGGCTAGCTTTCTTCTTAGCTTTTGCTATAAAAACACCTTTATGGCCTTTCACTGGTTGGTTGTATAGAGCTCATGCTGATAGTCCTTTAGCAGGATCTATTTTATTAGCTGCTACTATATTAAAATTTGCTACATATGGTTATATTAGAATATTAATTAATTTTTTACCTGATGCTACAAATTATTTTGGTCCTTTAGTTCAAACTATTGCTATTGTTACTTTAATTTATGCATCTTTAACCACAATTATTCAACAAGATACTAAAACTCTTATTGCTTATTCAAGTATTGCTCATATGAGTGTAGTTATTTTAGGTTTATTCTCTAATAATATTCAAGGTATTGAAGGAGCTATTTTATTAGCTTTGGCTCATGGGTTTGTTTCCCCTGCTTTATTCATTTGTGTAGGTGGAATTATTTATGAAAGAACAGGTACTAGAATTATTAAATATATAAGAGGTTTAGTTACTTATATGCCTATTTTCACTATATTATTCTTTATATTTACATTATGTAATACTGGTATTCCTTTAAGTTTAAATTTCTTAGGAGAACAATTATCTTTAATTGGGATATGGGAAGTTAATCCTATAATATCAGCATTAGGGGCTACTGGTATAGTATTATCTGCATGTTATTCTATCTTCTTATATAATAGAATATCATATGGTACTTATTCTCCTAATATGAATAATGTGATTGTTTTAGATATTACTAGAAGAGAATTTATTATATTAATTTCTTTATTAATACCTACAATCTTATTAGGAATATTCCCTAATGTAATATTAGATTCAATACATGTATCGGTATCAACTATACTATATAGTATATAATATATATAAATATATAATCATCTTATTACGATTTCAATATTAGTCCTAATTTTTTAATTAATTTGAATATATTATATTTAAATTTTTATTATTTTACCCCCTCCTTACTTATTAATAATCTTATAATGATTATAATTTATTTAAAAAAAAAAATTAGAGAGTTGTTAAAGATACTCTGTATAAAAATGAATTCAAATCAGAATAAAGAAATGAATTTATTTATTTAATAGTCTTTATTTATTAAATAAATAATTTTAAAAGTTCATTAATTAAGATATTTTCCAGTTAAATTTTTTAAGGTAAACTATCTAATAATCTATACAAATTTGTATTATTACTCATAAAAGTATGAGCTGACAATATATTTAATTATATTAAGGATACAATTTTTTTTAATTAATATATTTAAATTTTATTCAATACTTAAAATTAGTAAGTATTTCATTTTTAGCTTTTATTTTAATAATCTTTATATTGTACCGTATCCCATATATTAACATTATATTCTTAGTATTTAATGGATTATTAATAGAGTAAATAAAGTAATAAAACTATCTATTATTATTATATAGATAAGTATTCACTTTGTTTATATTTTTTCGAATATGTTAAATTAGGTTAGAAAAATAACTATAAAATTAGCAAAAAATAAAATTGGAAAATAATCAAAGAAAAATAGGTAAAATAATACCTTTATTTTATTCAAGTTTAAAACAAAATTTATCTCTATCTATGTCTATGAATAAAAAATATAAAGGAACTGAACATAATCCTTCATATGTAATAGGTAATTTTGATGGTTTCTTTAAAAATAGTTCTAAAACAAAAATTCAATTTTTCAGAAGAAAATTAAAAAGTTTACAATTTTATAGTAAACAAATACAAAATTTACAAAAATTCAATAATTCCTTAGATTTATTAAATGTAACAAAAGAACAATTAAATACACAATCTAAAATAACAACAAATTCAAGAATAAATAGTGTAAGTCAAATTAATGCTAATATGAGAAATAAATATATTGATAATAATATCATTGATAATATAAAATTTCCTTTAAATTTATTAGTTAATAATAATTTGAATAATAATATTAAAAATCTTAATTATATAAGATTAATTAGTAAATACCAACCTGATTTAGCTTTAAGTAGAAATAATACTTATAAATTTAATATAAATAATACTAGATTTATAAAAAATATTTATACTTTATTACATTCAGCTTTTATTTCAATGCAATGTTTAATTTGCCAACCAAG
>JBBPKS010000043.1:0-28893 GCA_038089355.1 Pulveroboletus ridleyi | reverse complement strand
GTACTAAACATATTGATATACAATATCACTTTATTTTTTTTGCTATTTCTGCTGGTTCTCTTCATTTTCTTTATTGTCCTACCAGTGATATGGTTGCTAACACTCTTACTAAAGCTTTACCCTCCCTGAAGGCCAAGCACTTCACCTCTGAGTTAGGGCTTCATGCTTGAGGGGGAGTGTTGTTATTATTTGTATATGGCATGGACCTTGATTATGTAATCTCTCAGTCCTTTGTTCTCATCTCTTTATCTTTTGGACATTTCTTTGTATACCTTAGGTGAGCCACTTCCTTTGTACCATGTACTATTTCTCATAGCTATCTTCTCTAGTGATTTACAGGTAGCTACTAATACATTAGTTGACTCTGACAGTCACTGAGTGATTCCTCCAAGTACATCTTTCAATAGCATTGAAGATGCATTTGTCAGCTGCCTTGATAGGGTATGGGGGTATCTCAACATAATTCAAGAGATGCTAATGATATATATGGGGTAAGGTTGAAGAGTGGCACCACTGTGTTAGGACTGGGTCTCTGGGAGGTAACTTCAGAACTCCAGAATTCAAGCAGAACTTGGCTTCACCTTATGTGATATGTGTTATGAACTGCATGCACCTAACTTTTCACCCTTCACTCTTTTACCACATTCCTTACCTTCTCCCGCTCCTTTAGTCATATGACCTCCCACAAGGCCGATCACATGACCAGTCATGTGATAAGTCCAGTCCCTGACATTATCATCAACATCATAGCCTCTAAGGATACACGTTGACAGCCCCTAGACTACCCTAACCCTTATCTCCATCAGATCTCCACGGCAATCCTGCCACCTCCTAGATCTCCTGGTCCGATCTAATCTCTCCTCATGTATCACATCTTATTTAGATCTCTGCGGATCTCAGATCCAGATCTCAGGGTTCGCCTCATGGCAGCCTTGTACATCTCATCTCCATCTGCACTTCCATTCTCTACCCACAGTCATTACCGTCTTACCATATGTAGCATAGTCTTATCTATTATTACCATGTATAGTAGGGTACTGCTTGGTCTGTGTGCAGACCTTGCCAATATATAAGGCAGCGGTCCCAGCTGGCTAAACCCCAGCTTTGACCACTTGTCTAGTTCACCGCTCTTGGGCCCCTGGGACTTGGGTTAAAACCTCGTCTGCTAAGGGCATTCCCTCGACGTGGCTCGCTGGCACTTGTAGCTCCCCTGCCAGAGTTACAGGCTTTCTCTCCTTGCCGGCTAGCCTTGTTATCGGCTGTAGGTTTGGTTATTTCTTCTGGCCGAAGGGTTTTCCCATCCCCTTCAATGGCTGCTCGACACAGTCATAACAATATGCCCTTGTCACAACTCTGGATTTGTCCTTCAGAAAGGTGGAATGATAATCTGATTGACCTTTTTGCAAGCAACAATGATTAAGGGCAGGTCAGATAAGAGTTCAGGGACTCAAGGGGATTGGATTGAGTTTTCAGAGATTGTCAAAGTCACTGAGTATCAAACTCAGGGGACAGATTCAGAGGGTTGGAATGAGTTTGGAGACTATCCAAGTTAAGTTAAGTGTCAAACTCAGGAGACAGATTCAGAGAGTTGGAGTGAGTTTGAAGAATGTCCAAGTTGAGTTGAGTGTCAAGCTCAGAGGATGGGTTCAGAGAGTTGAAGTGAGTTTGAAAACTATTCATGTCGATATTCAAACTAAAGTATTTACAACAGGAGTGCAAAGACTTATATATGGATGTAAGGTATAGATATTACTAATGATCTGGAGTGCAGATGCTAAGTAGGCCAGAGCTGTTCTCCTAAGCAGAGCACAGGGACAGAAGGTGGACAAGAGTGAGACTAGTGACTATATACTGTAAGTGAAGAATGAAATGTGATATAGAGAACAAGGGATACTAAATGTAGTGTGTCCAGAATGTCAGAGATGCAGACTCATTGAGAATGCGCCAGAGGTCACAGGAGATGGGTCCAGAATTGAGTCCAGAGTTGGATCCAAGGATCCAGATTGGGATGGATATGACACACTATCATAAAGTTCAATGGTTAAAGAATCAAATGCAGCAATGGGAGCCTGTGGTTCCATGTCTCCACTAGAGGAGGTAAGCCAGACTGTATCAGGCTCAGATTTTACATCCACTGAGTTAACTTTCCCTTTTGTTTGCAATGACTGACCATCTTTTGATCCAGATGGTTTCTCTCTTTTGCTATGGGATTTCCAACCTTTCAGTGCCTTCCCCTCTCAGCCTCCACCTTTCTCATAACACTGGTTCTTACAGTGGCCAGTCCAGCCACAGTTGAATCAGTTGCCAGCAAAGATATATTTCTTTGATCCATCAGCAGAGAAAGCTGCATTTTCTGCTTTCCCCTTAAACTTTCCTCCCAAGTGGATCATTGCCTGGTTATATTCATCAAGGATAAGAGTAGTCAATAGTTCAGCAGAGAGTGTTTTTCCAGAGATTTACATGTTTGACAACATGGAGGAAAGAAGGGCATTATATGTTTGGGGCAGGGAAACAAAGATTATGTTGAAAATGTCAATGTTAGAGAGTGATATACCCATTGAGGCAAGTTCCTTGTGCATAGCCATGATATTTTCTAAGTGCACATAAGCATTGCCACCTTCTTTCAACTTTAGCTTGCTGTCATATCTATTCCAAACTCCATTCCTCTGAACTCCTTACCCTGTCTCTGAACCTCTACAACCTGGACTTTGTACCTCTGCACCCAGACTTTGCTCATTTCTCTTGGACTTCCATACCTACTATATTTAGTATTCCCCTTATCTTTCCTCAACCCTTCATTCTTATCTTTGACCCTTCATTCTTACCTTTGACCCTTCATTACTACCTTAGACCCTTTGCCACACCATATGACTTCTCCTATGTATATTACCCCTTACCATATGCTCCCTCCTTACCTGATATACATTTCCATGCATTCCTCCATTCCTCTGTCTGAACTCTGGACCAGACTTTAGTATATAAGTTTTCTGTACTCCATTTTGTACTCTAGTATGAATATCAAACTAGTCTCCTCCAGATCCTCATCTGGTCTCTCTCTTGCTCTCTTGCTCTCTCCCTTCTTATTAAGTCCAGGTCCTCCAGACTCAAGTCCAGTTGGAGGTCTGAAGGTAAGTACATGAAGTTTGTCAGAGGACAAACAGAGAATGGGGGCCATGGGGCAGAGATGGGATACCTAGGAGGATGTTGGCACAGGACTTATGTGTCATGCCCTTACCAAGGTTCAGTCCTTGTATTTCATAGGAGGGAAGGAGGAGAGTGAGAGAGTGGGGGAGGGAAACTGAATGAGAGTCAGGAGGAGACTAATGTGATATTCATACAGAGATACCAAGATGGAATACAGGGGACTTATATACTAAAGTCCAATTGGAGTTTGGACAGAAGAATGGAGAAACACATGATAAGGTACATTGGGTAAAAGGGAAGCATATGGAGACAGAGAACATACATAGGGGGAGGTATATGGTGTGGCAAAGGGTCTAAGGTGAGAATGAAGGGTTGAGGAAGGAATGAAGGGTCAAAGGGGAACAAGGAGAATACTAAATATAGTAACTATGAAAGTCCAAAGGAAAGGAATGAAGTCCAGGTATGGTGATATGAAATCTGGGTTACAGAGTATCAGAGAAAGGATGAGGGGTCCAGAAGATGGAGTTCAGAGTGGATATGACAGTGCCCCTGTTAAGGCCAAGCCCTTGAGGCTGGCTAAGTTCAGACCAGAGAAGAGAACAGGTGGAGGTCACATAATGTCTATGTGTTGGACTTTGAAATGGTCCACAAGTCATGTCTTGCATAATGCAGTCTTGTCTTCTAATCACAATCTAACCACATTGCACCCCACTATCCAACATGCCTGCCCCTACCCCCCTCAATAATGAAATTGTGACCCTCATGGCCCAATGAGGCATGTAATGCCAATGCAAGGAGGAAAAGATCACAGAGGAATTTCATGCCAGAGAAGAGGCAGAGCAGATTGCACATGAGAAGTATGAGTGCAAGGAGGAAGCTGAGTGACTTGAGCACGAGCATGATGAGCATAAGAAGGTGGTGGAGAAACATGTCAAAGTAATCTAGGAAGAATGCCTCAGGAAGATGCGAGAGGAACAGGAGGCAGCAAAAGCAAAGGAGAAGGGGAAAGCAAAGGAGGTGAGTTGGATGCAGGTGAGTGGTCTATTCTCAGACATCAGAGGTTGCTGATGGGGCAGGACAAGCCCATTGAATTACCCAGTGAGAAAGAGAGACTGTCAACATTGGCATGAGCCCCAAAGTGGGGATGTGAGGCCACCAACTCTGGGTGAACCCATGTGCAGTGCATGCAACGGGGCAAAGAGTGTTGGCCCCCATAACAAGGATCAAAGGGGGGGCCATGCCATGCATACATGCATGGCCACCTCATTTGCAAGAGATGGGAGGCACTGGAGGATGATGAAGGGGCAGATGAGGAGGGTGAGGAAGAACACCTGGTGCCTTGCAAGAAGGCCCAGGTAGAGGTCATAATCCCAGCCCCTCCCTACCCCACCCCAGATGCCCTTGTGGCCCTCCTTATGAAAGCCATGGGATTGCTTGGCCTCATTGCCAGGGGCTTCACGCCCCTGCAAAAGGAAGTAGTCGGGGTTTAGGAGGAGCTAAGGATGCTCTAAGAGGAGGTCATGGGGGTGCAGGCAAGGGGGCGTGGATACAAGGAGGCAGGGACACAGATGAGGGCAGACCTGGAGGTAGAGGGGGTGGAGGCAGAGATGCAGATGGAGGGGGCAGAGGAGATGGAAGTGGAAGCAGAAGTAGAGATGAAGACAGAGGAGGCCCCAGAGGAACCAAAGGCCAAGTAGAATAGAAAATGTTTTTTCTTTTTTTTCTTTGTAAATGAACAAAGTCCAAATTGGAACAAGGAGTGAAAGAAAAGGAAAGGAAGGAAAGGAAATAAAAACAGAGTAAGTACTTAGGAAGGGAGAGGTCCAGACTTTTTGGGGTATCTCTGATGGAAATCCACAACTAAGTTCAAAGTGTGATCTAACTCCATAGCTAGTAGCTAGGAGGTCTCATTGTCAGTCCCCTTGTACCCGAGCCAATGCACCAAGTACAGGAGTTGGCAGTGATGCCTTCTCCGATCAACCTTGGAGTCTAAGATCTCTGTGATCTTGTACTCAGGTTCTCTGTCAACCTCGATCAGAGGTGGTGGAGGTTGGACATGGTTTGGAATGGAGTTCAGAGTACAGGGTTCTAACTGTGAGATGTGGAAAACTGGATATATGGATTTCATAGAGTCAGGTAAACATAAGGTAAATGAGTGTGTGAACCAGGCTTAGCAATGGATAGCAAAAGATCTTAAGTATTTTTCAGAGAGTTTCTTGGAGGGTCTAGTAGATCAGAGATATTTCACTTTGAGATATACCTGATCTCTGATAATGAAGTTCAGAGCCAGAGATTGTCTCATATCTGCTGGTCCTTGGTAGCATTTTTGTGCTTCCAGTACCTCTAATCAGAGGAACTCATGGAGTTGGTCCAAGTCTATAACATAGGACTGGGCTGTGAGGTGAGGGTGGTATTGGAGTAAACAGAGAGGTTTGGGTGGTAGCTCTTATTAGCAAAGAATGGAGATATGCTGGTGGTAGCACAAGGCACATTGTTATAGGAGAATTCCACGAGCAGAAGAAGTTCCAACCAGTTATCTTGCTGGTAGTTGCAGTAGATCTGGAGGTATTGCTTGAGGGTTTGATTAGTGTGTTCTGTCTGATCATCTCCTTCAGAGTGGTATCCTGAGATGAAGTGTAGGTGCATGTTGAGAGCTTTGCCTAGAGACTGAAAGAAGTGTGATATGAACTTGGAGCCCTGGTTGGAGGTGATATGGGAGGGAACTCTATATTTCAAGAAGACATGGAGGAGGAACAACTTAGCTAGTTCAGCGGAGGTGATGGTGTCATGTGTTGGGATAAAGATGACTTGCTTTGATAACTGATTTATGATGATGAGAATGGTGGTGAAGCTGGAGGAAGGCAGAAGCTGCTTGATGAAATCCACAGATATGGAGTTCCATGGTTTCTCCAAGACCAGAAGCTGCTTGAGAAGTCTGTGCAGGCAATGTCAGGGAACCTTGGCTTGGGAACACATTGTACAGAAGGACACATAGTCCTTGACGAATGTCTGAATGCCTGGCCAGGTATATTCACAATGGATCAGCTCTAGTGTACAATTCTGGCCAAAGTGACCTGCAGTAGGGTGGTTGTGGAAGGTCTGGAGAAGTCAGAGTCAGAGATCAGCAGTGTCAGGGACATAGATGCATTTGTCCCTTAGGAGGAAGCCTTTGGAACTTAAGGACCATCTCGGGTTGTCTAACAACTCAGAGGAGAGGAGGGGTAATGTGACTGGGTCAGCAGGGAGGGAGAAGAGGATGTTAGAGCGGACTTGTTCAATGTCAAGTAGGACAGAGGCCCAGAGTAATGGAATCTCTAAGAGCATGGCTTGCAAGGATGTCGCAAGTTGCTCTGAGGTGAAAATGGGCTGGAGGTTGTCAAAGTTGACATGAGTGAAGTCCCTATCCCCCTCTTTAGGGTAGACATCCCAGTGTCTAGTCAGTGCATCAGGTTTAGCTCTAAGCTTACCAGGATGATATCAGACTGCTGGCAGCACGTCAGGAGTTTCATGGAGGAGAAGTACTTCAAATTCTTGTGGTCCATGACTACGTTGACAGGGTGTGTAGAACCTTCTAGGAAATGTTGCCAGGAGATGAATGCCTCGAAGATTGCCAGTAACTCCTTGTTGTGAGTGTTGTAGTTCAGCTCCACTCTGGAGAGGGTGCAGAAGTAGAATGCAACAGGATGGAGTTCATTGTCAGAGATGATGGAGAGGATGCTAGTGATAACATAGTCAGAGGTGTCAGTCTCAACCATCATTGGAGCATTGGGGTCCCAGTGCATGAGCACAAGAGCTGTAGTAAACACATCCTTAAGACATTGAAAGGATTTACGACAATCCTTGGAGAAGTTCCATGGAGTGCTTTTGTGAGTAAGTTGGGTGAGTGGAACCACAATATCAAAGTAGCTGCAAATAAAGCAGCGGTAGAAGTTGGTGAAGCCCAGGAAGGACTGGATGTCCTTGACTTTCTAGGGTTCCAGCCAATCTAGAATTGTCTGAATTTTGTCTTTGGCCATGGAGAGGCCAGAGGATAAAAGGATGTATCTGAGATATTTGATGGTGTCACTATGCCATTTGCATTTCTCAGGTTTTCAATAAAGTCCATTGGCACAGAGATACCAGAGGACTTCTCAGACATGCTTCTGATGTGAGGCAGAGTCAGTGGAGTAGATGAGAATGTCATTGAGATATACCACCACACTGACATCCAGCATATCAGTGAAGATGCTGTTAATGAAATGCTGGAAGGCAGTGGGGGCATTAGTGAGTCCAAATGGCATTACTAACCACTTGAAGGAACCATAGCATGTTCAGAATAAAGTCTTTCACTCATCTCCATTGGTAATGCAGACTAGGTGGTATGCATGCCAGAGATCAAGCTTTATATATATTTTTGCTCTGCTCAGAGCCTCAAGGAGGTCCAAGGTGTGCAGAAGAAGGTATCAGTCCTTCTTCATGATCTTGTTCAAGTCTCAGAAATCAACGCATAGTTGGAGGGAACTGTCTTTCTTTTGGACAAAGAGGATGGGTGTGGTGTGGGGAGGGGTGTGGTGTGGGGAGAGGTGGATTGGCAGATGAAGCCAATCTGGAGGTGTTTGTCAAGGAAGTCCTGAAGGGCTCCCTGTTCAAAGGGCAAGATGGAGCAGAGGTGACTGATGGGAGGTTTGGCACCTTTCTCAAGTTCAATCTTAAGGTTGAAAGGCCTGTATAGAGGCAAGGTGTCAGTTTTGCCCTTACTAAAGACATCCATGAACTCATAATACTCTGGAGGAACTTTTGACAGATCCGGAGTTTCATTGAGCAGAGCATCAATGCATGTAGTGCTACAACCACAGAGGGAACAGAGGGAGAGGGCAAAGGGTGTTGATCCTTCAAGCTTGCAGGCCTGGTGAAAGGCAGCAGCATTGATGAAGGAGACTGGAGGGGACTGAAGTCTGGGAGCTAAGAGAGGATCTGAGGGTTCTGGCCAGGATTCATGCAAAGGAGTCAGAGGAGCATCAGAGCTCACATCCAACAGGACAGAGGATGATGTCGGAATTGGTAAACCTGTGGGGTCAGTCTGGAAACAGATGCTGTTCATAGCCCAATCAATCAACGGATTGCAATAGGTGAGCCAGCAATGTCCAAGAACTATATGACATGAGGGATCCAATGAGGTAACATAGAATGTTTCAGAGATGGATGTTCCTAAAGTGGAGGAACCATTGAAGAGACAGAGAGAAAGCATAGAAATGGAGTATGTAGGTATGTACCATAGACCCTTCACCACACCATATGCCTTCTTCTACGTATATTCTCCATCTCCATATGCTTCCTTTTACCTGAGGTACCTTACCATATGCTCCTCTATTCTTCCATCTAAACTCCAATTGGACTTCAGTATATAAACTCTCTGTACTCTGCCTTTGCACCTCAGTATGAATATTGCATTAGTCTCCTCCAAACCCTCATTCAGTCTCTCCCTTGCTCCCTCACTCTCCTTCTTCTCTTCTATGAAATACAAGGACAGAACCTTGGTAAGGGCACAACACATAAGTCCTGCGCCATAGTCCTCCTAGGTACCTTCCCGTTACTCTGACCTTTGTTTATCCTCCAACAAACTTCATATACTAACCCTCGGACCTCCGACCAGACTTAACAACTTGTAGAGATCTCTTGTTCTTTCTCCTGGCCATTGTTATCTTGATCAATGCCATCAATATATATGTTAACATTGCTTAGTAATTTGGTGCAATTGTATTGTTACATTTACCTTTGTATTCATCTTCATCCTCACCCTCTTCAATGTTATCCATCTTGACATTACCCTCATCACCAGATACATCACCTTCTGCTCACCTCCCATTCCTGTTCTATGATGCCAAACAAATGTTTTCTATCAGAAATAGCACATATAAATAATTGATGAACCTGTCTCTGAGCCATAGTCTATTTCTCTGCTTGCAAACTGTTTCTGAGGTATTGTGCAAAAATATCTTGCACAGGCCATGCATTCTCATGTTTTAGCAATAAACCTTGAACTTGAGCTGAACCTATGGAAGAAATGAGTGTTTATGTGCATAATAAGCAATGAAGGAGTACCTGACAGATGACTTTTTCAACAAAAAGGCTATTTGTTATGAATCATATATAACCACACCACTGGCCTCAGCTTCATAGGTGACTACGAGCCTGGCAAGGAGATGTGAAGGATGAGCTCATATGCACTCAATTACCTGAGGTTTCTAGCCAAGGACAGGTGGTCAAAGCTGGGGACACCAGCTGAGACACCTGGGTTTATATACTATGGAATGATGTGCACAGACCATAGGGTCCATTAGATAAATTACTATACATGGGTAGACTAATGTACATAATTGTGAGATAGTTCCTACCAGGGTTGATGGTAATTAAACAGGTGCATAGGCCATGTGGTATGATATCATATGATGTCATGGTCTAGACTGGGTCATGTGACTAGTCATGTGACAAGAAAAAGAAGGGGACTGAAGGTGGTTCATAACATTACTCCCCTTTGCTACAACTCAAGTTCCAGATGAGTCATGGCAAATGGAGTACCACCAATTGGATCACTTGAGGTGGTTGGTCCAGGAAATACAGACAACTCCACTTCAAATGTGATGGTGATATTGAAGTTATTAGTTAGAGAGAGTGCAGCAACATCAACATATCCTATTCTGGTTCTACTACTAACTATGTTGGGAATGTACTTAGAAGTGCCATGATGTATAACTCAATCCATTGCTATCAGGTTGTATAGTGCTGGGGCCAGCCGAAGTTACAGGAGGATAGATAGGATAGGATGGAGTTGGACCAGCAGGACCAGCCCAATGATAACCTCCTTGCGGTGGAAGCACCTGTGGAGAAACATAGGTGTAAGTATGGGGAATACTTTGGATATCATGACCAGGAGCCAGAATCGAGGGAGCTGAAACAGGAAGAGTGCTTGAGGTGGGCTGGTACAAACCAGTAGGCCCAACCCAATAGTAATTCCCCTGTGCCAGAAACACCTATGAAGAAATAGTATCTGATGTGATTTGATTGGAGGTTGCAGTGGGCAAAATGGGCAGAGCATCCAAGATGCCATGATTAGAAGCTGATGCAGGAGCAGCCTCAAGAGCGACTCTGGAAGAAATGGCCTTGCCCTTACCCTTCACTTCCACTGTTTTGGGTGCCTTTCTAGCTCTGTCAGGAACTAACCCAAAGCATAAAGTATACTAAGGATCGTTCAGACCTTCACTCAGGGAATGTGAGTAAAAGAATGAGAATATCAAGCACAAGCCTAATCTACAGGTGAGTGCTATGACTATATACTACTATACAACCTAAAACCCTAGGCAAACCCTATGCCATGGGCTAGGGGCTCTTACTAATGGATATTAAATAATGATTGAAACCTAAATCTAAATATGATGGATAAATAAGTGAGGAATGAAATGATGTCATGGCCTAGCCTATGACATAATGGAATCTTCTAGAAGGATCTACCTTGATCTAGATAAGATAATGAAAGATAATGTCAATCTGTGATGATAAGATAAGATAAAGGAAAATAATAGGGAATGGAAATAAATAGGTTCTGTCAAGCTCCTGGCTTTGCAACTTTGTTAAATGCCAGTGCTGGGTATTCAGAAGCATTCAGAGTGGGATCAAGTACAGCAGCATCTCCTGCAGCTGATTTTAGCACACACACCAACTGTGCAGCATGTAGATGGAAGCTGTCATGGTCTGTGAGAATGGCTGCCCTCAGTTGTTTGCAGAGATCCTGTCATATCCACCATTCTGGATCCTCAGATACAACTCCAGACCCAACTCTGGGCCTACCTCCTTATGTTGTGAATGACTTGTTGGTTCACCAAATCCTTACCTAACCCATCAGCCGGACAACCACAGGAGACGAAACAAAAGTGGCTGATAACAGAGCTACCCAGCAAGAAGGAGAAAAGCCCATATCAAGGGCCAGCCAGAGCAGAACTGCAGTAAAGCCAATCCTGAGGGACAAGGGACAAGGCCCAAAGGCCAAGCCCTTAGCAGACAAGAGAGAGCCAATCTGACAAGTGGCTAAAGCTGGGATTCCTGGCTTTAGACCACTGTCCTTATATATTACCTGAGTCTGCACACAGACCAAGCTATACACTGCTATATATGGGAAGAGAATGGAAGGACAGATGGAGATGAGATTGCAAGGCTGCCATGAGGCAAACCCTGAGATCTGGATCTAGATCTGTGGAGATAGATATTATGCTACATTGGGAGATATTAGATCAGATCAGGAGATCCAATTATAGGGAGATCTAAGATAGTTGTGGTATTCTTGAGGTATGATGTCATTAATGATGTCAGGGTCTGGACTGTCATGTGACTGGTCATGTGATCAGCCTCATGGAGGTCATGTGACATAAGGAGTGTGGGGATGGAGGGAATGTGATAAAGGAATGTGGGAGAAATAGTTAGATGCAAGGGAATTCATAACACCTTAGATTTCTGGTGCATTCTTGATAAGTCCACACCTTTGACATTCCAGACCCTCTGTACTTAGTATCCCTTGTTCTCCATATTAATTTCATTCTTCACTTACAGTACATAGCCACTAGTCCCACCTCCAGTTATCCTCTGTTTCTGTGCTCTGCCTGGGAGCACAGCTCCAGTACACCTAGCATCTGTCCTCTAGACTCTTACTCAGCTCTATGTTTTGCATCCATATATAAGTCTCCGCACTCTGTTGTAGATACTTTAGTTTGAATATCAACTTGGATAGTCTCCCAAGCTCACTTCAATCCCCTTGAGCCTCCAAGACTCTCCTCTGAATAATCCTTGATCTTTGTTGCTTGTAACAAGGTCAATCTGACCTTCAACCCATGTTCTGAAATAACAGGACACACCTGGAGTTGTAACAAGGGCACACCACATATGGTGAAGGTGAGTCCTGCTTGAACTCTGGAGTTCTGGAGTTACCTCCTGGAGATCTGGTCCTAACAGATCCAATGGAAGTACAGCTAGAATTCACTGATAGTTGTGAAGTGCATGCATATTGAGAAGATAAGCATTTGCTAGAGAATGCTTAACAACCTTTTTTGTTCACATTGTAATCAAATATTCTTGGTACCAATACATGTCACAGACAGTATTGCAGTGTGAGGTTTCACAATCATGCTAGATGTTTACTGCATAGTATAGTTTCTTGTAATCTTATAAGTCAATGAAAAGATGAATGGACAGCCAGATCAACATATTTGGCATAATAACAACTCTTCACTTGGGAACTTCAGCTTCTCTGAGATGTGGAACCAAGAGACAAGGGTGTAGGTTAGGGAGGACTTCAAACTGACTTATGACAATGTGAGACACATTGTATGGCAAGTCACAATGACTGAGGATCTTGATCACTTTTCCAATCCACAGTTCAGATATGGTTGGGTTTAAAAAAATGACAAAGCCATTGGGGGAGACTTTGTCACCGTTCACAGTCACAATGGAATCAACATAATAGAACAGCTCAGTCACCTGGATCTGATGGTCTGACAGGGAAAGTTTTGCTACCTGAGTTATATGCTATTCTATCAGAGAAATGACTTCCCTCTTCCTGTTTGCATCCTGGGTTGGTAATTGGGTCACACCAGGTTATTTGGAAGAATGGTCGGGGATCCCCATAAGCCTTCAATGCTTTGGGTGATCATTTATGTGTGTCCAGACATACTGCCCTACTCAGACCCAGCATTTGGCATTTGGGTCATGCCAGAAGCCTCCAGTGACAATGTGTTTAACATCATCTTGTTGAGCAAACATCCAGCATGTATCACAACTCAGAGCCTGGCAATTGCTGAAGACTGCTGACAACTGAAACACATGGTTGAAGGACTCAAACTGCTCTGTAGAGAAGAGAATTGGGGGGTCAAAGCACCAAATAAACATAGGCAAGTGGAGAAGGAAGTGAAACTTTGCCTTTGAAATGAGGATGCTAGGTGCACACTGTGCTGAGACCATCAGGAAGTCCTCAATGGTGTATGAAAGATCTGCCTGTAATTGCATTAAGTCAATAAATATGCATGCACCAGCACAATTCTGTTGGCATGAACCAAGTATGTATGTCTCAGTGTCCTCAATTTCTGTATGCCATAAAAGCACAATGAGCCACCCAATGACAGTTCACCCATCCAGGACTGTGCATGGTACGAGATCATATATAAGATAAGGCATCACCTGGGCAAGGCTCTTGAAATGCCACCCAATGAGACTCCCTTTGTATCAGACAATATAGTTAGTGCTAAGTGTCACATCTCCCAACCCATTCTTTATGTGAAAGTCAAGGCAAACTTGGAGGGTTTTAAGCATATGCATTTGGTCAAGAATAAACACAGTCTGGCCCCAGTAGTACTTGACAACCCCAAGGAGGATTGTATAAAGGATTTCAATGGGATATCCTTATGAATGTTGAGCTCTGGTATCCCAAGAAGTGGGTTAATATAGTCATCAATAGAATTACCCTATAAGAGCTCTTCTAGGTCGTTCTCTAGGGTAGCCTGAACATCCTCTTCATGTAAATGGGGCTTGCTAGCTGTTTGTTTGTGTAACCATTTCCTGAGCTCCAGAAGATGCCCAATGATGATGGTGCTAGCTGAATCATGTGTGCTGGTCCTGCTAACAATGTTCCTGACCTTTTCAGTCCCATCTGATAACTTTGACAAGCCTATTTGTATTTTGATGTTTGTCAAAGTCTTGTCTTCAGTCTGTAGCTCACCACACTGAGGATGAGAGTTATCAGTAGTCTGATGAAGGCCACTAATATGAACCTTGAAGATTGAAGTATAGCCTTCATCTGTCTTTTTATTCACCATTGTTTCACCAACTTTACACATATGACAGAAGTAGTTGGTCCTTAGTCCTGCATGACTGCATTTCTCAGCTTGCATTGGATTATCACTGGCATGAAAAAGATTATAGGGTATCAGCATGACTTCTTCTTGATGCCTCAAGTCCCATGCAATAACACCATCCTCTGCTGCTTTCCTTTAAGCATTGTGTATTAGTAGAATCAGCATGCTCAATGGAAGAAGTACCATACTATAGAGAATCTCAAAACCCTCACATTAACTTGAAGGGAGCTGCATGTGGTGATAAGGATACAAAGTGCACACAGAACTCCTTTTCAAGCATCTCACATGGCATGGCAGCATTGGACATGTAGATAACATGATGTTTATTCCATTGCTTTAAAACATTCCCCAATATGTCATCCATAAATATGATGAGGGGCATGGTGAGTACCAGTTGCCCTCCCAACTTAGCATGGAGTGGGTTAGGCATGCACTTTGCAAAAATAACTGATGATTCTGGTATTCCAATACAATGAGCCTCAGATTCAGTAAATAGAGTAATAATAAACCTGTGAACATGACCTCAGATGTGTTGAAGTGGTTCAAAATTTCCTCAAATGGGTTACAGAAGGATGAGACTGGGACTATGACCAGCTCTGGGTCAACTGCAAATCCTGTCTGGGGGAGAGAAGATAGAATTGAGATAAGGTGCATGATGTACTTACATCAGTGTGAGAAGCCTTATGGCCCAGGGAGAGGACTTGAGTCTCTGTCATTGGATCAACTTGCACCTGAAAGAACTTCATCAGAATGAAGTACCCTTTTGTGCTTTGTTGCAGTAGCTCATTGACAAAGAAAACCTTGCCATTGGCCTGCACTGAAGGTGGAGCTAAAGCATCCAGAAGTTCTGTCAGCATCTTACTGCCATGTTGCACCTGGGACATCTGTCCTTGTCCATCTTCAGGATAATCTTATATGGTCAATTGGGTTAATGGGTTGGCGAAATCATATACATTGTCACTAAACCTTTTCAAATTGGAACATAGTCTATATACAAGGGCAATAGCTTTGCTAATGGTGTTCAGATAGAATGTTGTAAAACACAGATCCTATCTGGAGTGGATAAGAATCAATAAAAGAAAGGGGTATGAGTATAAACTCAACCCAAGGGAGGGGGCCAGCAGAAACAGGCTTAAGTGAGTGAGGACCTAGGCAGCTAGCCCTCAGACAGAAGGAGGACAACAAACTTCAGAATCAGAGATGGGAGATGTGAAAAGATGTATTCAGAGATGTTATATACCAGTTTTATAGTTCAAGGAATACTCGTGGACTTCTATCTATGAGATGTAACTAATCCAGGGCCAATCAGCACCTAGTGGAAATGTAAGCTAAAACAATCTGGTCCAGATGATATAGATCCAGTACCAGATTGATGTGATCTAGGCCTGGATGAATGGGTGAATTGTATGAAAGAGTCTAGATGAACGAAGAAATGAACAAAGTGTGAAATAAACCTACTTGGATGAACTAAGAGCATGATGGATGCTTGAACGGATCAAAAAGAAGGGATTTGCAACTGTAAAAGGACTCAACCTCCTACAATGTGTTTCTAGAAGGGAACATTATTTTCTTGGTCAGGCTTCACAGTAGCTCTGAAATATGACCTTGTGTTAACTTTACAGCAAAAAGCAAGGGGACATCTGGCACACCAAGAGCAGTTGCCCACTCCAACATAGCTCACTTTTATTAATTGGAGAAGTGAGTTCAGGGCAAAGTGAATATTAAATGGGTTAGGAATTTCTGTCAGATTATCAGGAAATAGTACAAGAATGAAGAAATGAAACACACCACCTTTGAGTGCCAGAGATAGAAAGGAGAGTCAGGAGAGACCAAAGCATCTCTTATGCAGATTTGTGTTCTACCATGATAGTTTATTCCAAAGAGCAGGCCTGGCTAATTATCAGCACTTGTCAAGTCCAGTTGGAGGTCCAAGGGTTAGTGTATAAGGTTCATAGAAGGACAAATGGAGTTCAGAGTGGCAAGGGGGGTACCTAGGAGGATGTTGGCACAGGACTTATGTGTCACACCCTTACCTAGGCTCTGTCCTCATATTTCATAGGAGAGTAGAAGAAAGAGAAGAGAGAGAAGGGAGTTGGACGAAGGACAGGAGGAGACTAGTTCAATATTCATACTGAGATACAAAGATGGAGTACAAGAGGCTTATATACTAAATTCCAGTCTGGTGTTTGGACAGAGGAATAGAGGAGCACATGGTAAGGTACATCAGATAAGAGGAGAGCATATGGTGTGGCAAAGGGTCTAAGGGATGGAACTAAGGGTTGTAACTAGGGAATGGAGGGTCAAAGATATAAAGGGAATGCTAAATAAGGAAAACAATGGAAGTCCAATACTAAAGGAATAAAGTCCGATATGAAAGGGACAAAGTCTGAGTAAGAGGATCTGGAGTTGGGTGAAAGGGGTCTGAAGTAGGAGTTCAGAGGCCAGAGTGGACAGGGATTGGGATGGATATGACAGCACTGCTCATGGCAATGTTTGCATAAGTACCTTTAACATCCACCACAAGAATGTCTGGTATTCCATCTCTGTCATCATCTGTGTCCATATTGTTACTGTCCATCTTAAGACTGAGTTCATTGCCAGAATGTAGTAAGCACATTATGGAGGGCATTCCTTCCTCTGTTCAGCCCTGAACCTCTTTGAGGTAGTCCTTGAACAAGTGTGTACAGCCCAATATTGTATCACTACAAAGATCTGCCAGTGCATAGTCAGTGTCATTTGTTGAACAGGGAGATGGCAGGCACAAGCCATCATCATCTGTCAGATGGGAGATAGCAAGTACAGGTTGTCAGTGGAAGAGATTGGTTCATCAGCAGAAGGGACAGGATTAACAGCAGCAGGAGGTCCTTGTTTCACATCAGGAACTGTGAGAATATTCACAGGAATATTGTTGACAGGGGTCTGAAGAGCTTGAAGGTAGCACTGGTGCTTCTTCATCTTAATATGTCCTGAAACATGACTGCAATGCATCAAGCATGGGTGTCATATCTGTCAATCTGGAACTCTGGACTTAACTCTGGACCCAACTCCGGACTTTCTTCCTGTGACCTCTGGTGTGTTCTTGATGAGTCCACATCCCTGACACTCTGGACTCTCTCTATTTAGTATTCCTTGTTCTTAGTGTCACACTCCATTCTTTGCTTACAGTACATAGCCACTAGCTTCATCCCAGTTCACCCTCTGTCCCTGTGCTCTGCTTAGGAGCACAGCTCTGGTACACTTAGCATCTGCACTCCAGACTATTAGTAAGACCTATGTTCTACTCCCATATATAAGTCTCCGCACTTGTAGTAGATACTCCAGTTTGAATATTGACTTGGACAGTCTCCCAAGCTCACTCTGACCCCCTTGAGTCTCTAAGACTCTCTTCTGAATCATTCTCAACCTTTGTTGCTTGCAACAAGGTCAATCCAACTTCTTCTACCCGTTCTGAAATTACAGGACACCCCCAGAGTTGTGACAAGGGCACACCACACACAGTGAAGCCAAGTCCTGCTCAAACTCCAGAGTTCCAGAGTTATCTCCTGGAGGCCCTGGTTCTAACAGTATATTCAAACTCCCTCTTGTTATAACTTCTAAATTACATTTGTCATGGCCACTCGTGTCACATGCTCCAGAACACATGCTGTTGGCACAAATCCACCTCTGTCCCCACGTTTCAATCTGCTTAGCATATTTGCAAGCAGTGGCCAAGGCCCCACCATCATTGACCAATTCCACAGTTTTTCTGCCCACCATACTCTGGCATCCATTTCCCAGGCTCATGCCCTCCAGAACTCACCAACTCTGGATGTGTGGATTACTGAACTTGAGGACAATGGTGTTAGAGATGACAACTCCAATCTCCTCTGGGCCCTTCTGTCCAACTCCGAGGTTCCTTAACGAAGTTTCAGACGAACTCCTATAACTCCTACATAGGAGTTACCGAAGTCCTATAGAAGCAGTTGGAGATGGATAGGAAGGCTGGACTTGTGTCCAATGGCATATCAATATGCATTCCTTATGTCATTTCTTTACCCTATCTTTGCTTCATTCTCATTCCATAACTTCATGCCGTTTCCTCTTCCCCTTTACCATTTCCTTATGAAGATTGCTTGTTTTGCTTCAGAATTGATCGGACTTCGCGCTCGCATCTTCGCCTACCTTATATATATATTCCCTTTCACTCCTGGGCTCTCCTCAGTTGTTCCTGCTACTCCTTGGGCAGCGGCTGAGGTGAGCACCAGCTTTGCTTTACCTTATTACTATTGCTAATTAGTGTAGTGAGCAATCACTGCCCTTTTACTTAGGTAAATACAGTCGTTCCTGCTACTCCTTGGGCAGCGGCTGAGTGGGCAATCACTGCCCTTTTATTTAGATTTTTAACAAACGGATTATCATTGTCCAACCTACCCCAAGAACAAGATATCTCTCACACATTACCCAATGGTTCTGGGAGCCCGGGGGGTCCAGATGGTCCTGGAGGTGACTCCTCCAATGAAGACCCCAACTTTCCTGAGCTTGGACCTGAGGATAGTGATGACAAGGAAGATACCCCTGGAAATGAGAATGAGAATGAGCAAGTCCCTCAGGACACACTCGCCCTCCTCACTGACACTATTTGTGGCCTTGCCTGCTCCTCTCGTTGACACCCCACCGATAGCACCCCCCGCATCAAAGTCCGAGAACCAGATCAGTTCAATGGAACTGACCCCCAGAAACTCTGGACCTTCCTAGTCCAGTGTGAACTGAACTTCCAAGACCATCCTAAGGCCTTTCAGATGGATCACATCAAAATAACATTTGCACAATCCTACCTGAAAGGGATGGCATTGGAGTGGTTCGAACTAGACTTTCTCCTTGACGAGGACCCAAATCTCTGTCCAGTCTGGATGAATAATTTCCAGGAATTTGTCCTGGAGCTACAGACGAACTTTGGACCCTACGACCCCATTGGTGACACAAAGCACCAACTTGACCACCTGTCCATGAAGGACTCCCAATGCATCAACAAGTATGTGGTCAAGTTCAACTGCATCGCTTCGCAAGTCTGAGGCTACGGAGAAGGTGCCCTCTGGCACCACTTCTACAATGGCCTCCTTAACTGGATCAAAGACAAGATTTCTCGTGTTGGGAAGCCACCAACTCTCTCTGAACTCTGGACCCTCGCCCAGGCCATCGACATGCACTATTAGAAGTGCAAGTCTGAGATTAATCGCCAGGTGAAGCCATCTGCCAACCCCTCTGCCAAATCTGACAAATTATCTGGCCCTGGAAGCCACCAATCCGGAAGCAACTCCAACTCTGGTGGTCCTAGAGAGTCCAAGGACTCCAAAGAGAAGTCTGCCACCACCTCTGCCACCCCAAAGCCCGACTTTTCTGCCAAGCTAGGGAAGAATGGCAAGTTCACAGCAGCCAAGCGAAAGTGCTGCTTCAACCTTAAGCTTTGCATGTTCTGTGGCCAAGATGGTCACATAGCCCAGGAGTGTCCAAAGTCAACCTCCAAGGCCACTAAGGGTCGAGCAGCCAAGGCTGCAACTCTGGAAGCCAAACTGGAGACCTCCTTGGAGGCAAAAAAATAGAGTGTGATTTCCAGGACTCTGCACAGTCTGGGGGTTGCGTTGACTCTACTAGTGCACCAAAGGAGATCCGGCTCAATGCATCTGCTCTTTCCAATCCTTGCTTTCTCATTCCCTCCATCACTATCTATGAACGGAATATTTCCCCATTTCCTGCACTTGTAGACTCTGGATCTTCCAATTGTTTTATAGATACAGAATTTGTTAATAAACACAAACTTTCAACCTACTCCATACCCCCACTCCAACTCTGACTTTTTGATAGGACATCTAACTCCACCATCACTCAAGCTGTCAACCTCACCATCTGCTTTGAAACCAGCGACATCACTCTGACAACGTTATATGTCACTCTGCTGGATGGATCCTGTTCACTGGTTCTGGGACACAACTGGCTCACCCGCTTCAATCCGTTGAAAGATGGTTAGTGGGTGTAGGGTGATATGAGTGGGGTCGAGTATCCTCGTCCCAAGGGGTCCTGTGGAGGGTTAGTACCAAGGACAGACGACTACGACCAACCTCAGTGCATGAGAGCGAGACAAGATGGTTCCGGATGGCATTCCGGATAGGAGACAAGGAATCCGGTCAACAATGAGGACTGGGTGCGCACAGATGTGGTCACAGATGGGACTGGATCGAGAGCAATAGGAGTCAAAAACGAATGGAACCGACAAAGACGAAGGGGAACTGACGAAGCTGCAGGAAATTGACGATGACGGGAATGAAATTGACAATGATAGGCAAGATTGACGATGATAGGGGAAAAACCCGGCCAAGGACAAGAGCCAGATACAAACGATAGGTCAAGGACAAGGACCCAGAAACTGACAATGACAAGGGAAAACGACTTCGAGAATGGTCACGACGATGAGGAGAGGGGATTTGGACGATGGAGAGATGACCAGTGAGTGCAAACTGATGAGATTCAAGATCTCAATACAAGACTTTTATAGTCTGGGCATTACCCTGGACTTTGTATCTATGACAACGACTGAGGCCCTATGAAGGGACACTCGAATCTAAGTAGCAAGATGGCAAGAGAAGCAAAATATCGTAGTGGAAAGTTAAACAAGAGATAGAACGAACGAGCGATAGATATAAATATGCAATCCGGTAGATGGAACCAGACCGGATGAAACGGATACATAAGAACCGGAACCGGATAGATAACATGGATAATCGGATATGCAAAATGCGAAACGGACTGACCTCGAGATGGTATGGACGGACATTGGACACGACTAGGACGCTTGATGGGCACCTGGAAGAGCTAAAAAGAGTGGCCTACAACCATAGGAGGCTGCAGGCTCCTACATCTGCGGGGGACTTGAATGCTGACTGTCCCCAGTCAGGCACGTGACCGTGGGAATGACGCGCCTTGGTAGTTGAACAATAGTCGGCACGACGCGAGCAGATCACGCTAAGTGTCCACTGCGTCATGTAATGAACCACAACACTTTCTCTTCTCTCCTCTCATCTCATTTATCCCGTAACCAACCCACCATGTCCGCAGCCGACGAAATCCTCGCGCTCTCGCAACTACCCGACGAAAACGACTCGCAAACCATCGCTCGGCAACGTCTCAAGGCGGCCAACGAACGTATCCTCATCGTGGCCAAGACAATGCCGGATGACAAGGAGGAACTGGCGGAAGAACAGATGATGTGGATTACGGAATGGGAGGAGACCATGGTACATCGCCCAATTCATGACTTTTAATGGGCATTCCTAACTGCACCACAGTCAAACGCTCTTGCCTCCCTGCACAACGCCCGTCAACATGGGGTTGAGACTCTGCTGGGGAATGGCATCGCGTCCGCGATCCAGGAAGCCAACGCGACCGCAAAATGATGGAAGGCCGAGGAAGCCGACCGTCAGAAACAGCAGGACAACAAGCGACAAGCCGCATCACGGCAGGCCCAAGAAGAGGCCACGCGATCCCAAGCAGCTCCCAAACCTCGAGCTGAACCAGACCCAGGCCCAGCATCGGATGCAGAGACTCACCCTGAGTCAGAACGGAGGCGGCAAACGGTGGTCGTCAAGATACCAGTGAGACGAACCAAGGTACGTAGTAATGCCAACACCATATGTATTGTCCTAATGAGCTCCCAGTGACGACTTCCCGTGAACGACGATGAGGAAGAACAGGACCACGCACATGCTCAGCCACTCAAGAAGGCCGACACACAGTCTCACTCGGTCGTCCACGACAATCCGTGCGGGCCATGCGCCTGGTCGAACAACGAGTGCCGAGGGATAGAAGGCTGCACCTGCAAGAGGTGCGTGCATCTCAAGTTAAGATGCGACAAGTCGAGTGGCCACTGGACCAAGGCAACCGACCCGAAGATGACGGAGGAGGCAAGTGGGTTGAAAGACCGGAAAGGGAAGGGCAAGGCCCAAGGTGAGTCGTGTCGAAACCCAACAACGTCACTGACCGATTATTATAGATGCTCCTACTCACCCTCGTCGAAACTGGGTCCCGGCATGAGTGGTTGAGATATCCGAAAGTGAGCACGATGACAATAGGGCCGACGAACCGGGTCCCTCCAACAGGGAGTGGTGACCATGTGGCGACATCGATCCGGAGGTGTGCCAAGCAGGTCTACAGACCATCGCCTTCCTTGAACAGAAGCTCATCAGTGGCCGGGCCCGAGTACAAGAAGTGGGCGCCCAAGTCCAGGAGGCAGTAGCTCGAGTCCATGTAGCAGTGGCCCGAGTCCAAGAAGCATCGGCTGTATTTGATGAGATGCGAAGTGAGTTGGTGGTGGTGAGGGCGGTGTTGGGCAGATGGTAGATAGCCGGTCCGTCGTAGATAGTATTTCTTTTCTTCTGCTCGCAATGTATCCGCTGCTGGTCCCGTGTCCATGTCCAGGCGCGTCCATGTCCGAGCCGGTACCATCCCTAAGCAACGAAAAGGGAGCGATGAGTCCAAGATAAGATAAGATAAAAGATAAGAGAAATCAAACAAAGATAAGATAAGATTGTGTGGGGTACCACCCGACTTGTTTTCGTCAACTGCTTCCGCTTCTACCCCCGCACGGATAAACCCGGGTACCGGATACAACCGGATTCTAAACAAAAATGTCCTAATATGCACCAGGTCTCTATGCGCGCAAGAAAATGAATATCTAAATAGGTTTAGCGGGAGACCAAGAAGGAGACGGATACAGATGCGGATATGTTTTTATAATTTGTGTTTTTCATATGTTTTCTGTTTTTCTTTTTGTTAGACGGACGACGAGAAAAAGGAAAGGAAGTCGTATGGAATCTATCGTATGACTGTGGTGTGATGATAAAATAAAAGAAAAACGAGTCCGAGTCTGGCTACTCTTCTTCCTCATCACTGCCTTGCTCCAAATCTTCTTCGGCTGGATATCCGTCGAGGTCGTCGAGGTCGAGTCTGGTTAGATCCGTTACCGGGACGGATATCTTGCTTCTTGGGTGGTATGGCAACAGCCGGAAGGCCATGTACCTGAGCTTCGATATTGATCCGTCCAACTTGGCCAGCAGGTACGACCCTCCAGCAGTCCTGTGAAGGACCACCATCAGACCGAGGTACCGTGGCTTTGTCTTCCGGTTCAGCTCCTTCTTGACTCGTGTGTTGCGGACCAGGACAAGGTCGCCCGGATCAAATGACTGGTCCTGGATCTGGTTCTTGAACTGCGCCTTGAACTGCTTGATGGACACATACCGGGCGGCAATGATGTGGTCACGGATAAGATCTATGTCGTCCTGATGCTTCTGGAACTGGCGAGCTCGCCAGGCGATCAGGATGGACGTGGGGACAAGGTCAGCGTCGGGAATGGGTAGAAGGAATGTTGCCTCTGTGATATCAAAGGGAAATAATGGCTCGACGCCATGTACCATAAAATAGGGCGAAAGCCCTGTCGACTTCATGATCGTGATGCGCTCCGCCCAGAAAACCGAGTGGGCAGTGGCTGGCCAACGCACCTCCCCTCCCTGGGAACTTTTGACGATGGCCTCCCAGACATCGTAATGATGCCATTCGACCACCCTGTTCGCCTGGGAGTTGTAAGGGGAGATACAGATGTGGTTGATGCCATACCGGGTGGACAGGAACTCGACTGCCTGTATGAAAGCTGGACCGTTGTCAGTAATGAGCTCGGAAACGGCTCCCCAATGACAAAGAATATCCTCAAAAATAAAAGACGTGATGGCGGCCACATTCTCAGACCGCAACATCCGCCACTCCGGATATGCAGTGAGAGCACACCGGGCCTGGATGATGAACTGGTAGCCACTGGATCGGGGCATGACCATCGTGTTGATATGGACCTTGTGGAAGAGGCCACCAATGACAGGTACAGTAGGCGGAATGTGAAGTTTTTGCGTCTGCCAGACTTGACACTCGTGACAGGTACGGATGTACCACTTGACGTCGTCAATGAGGAGGGGCCACCAAAAACAAAGTAGGAGGCGAGAGCAGATGGAAAAGACGCCCTTATGACCGAGATCGTCGTAGGCTTCGCAGATAAGGCCATACTGACGCTCAAAGGGGACTACGAGCTGGTGGTGGCCGTGTGGTTCGCGACGGTAGAGCGACCTGTTGAGGATGAAGAAGCGGGTGGTGGCATTGATGAAAGATGTGAATTCAGCGTCGCTGAGATCGGCAGGGCGGAGGCGAGTGTTGAGGAATTCCTGGATCCGGTCAATCCTGTTACAAATCCCCTTGCATCTAACCTTATTCCCACACTCCTTTCCTCTCACTTTCCTTCACCTCACATTCGTTACGTCACGTGACCTCCACGAGGCCAATCACATGACCAGTCACATGATGAGTCCAGACCCTGACATCATCTATGACATCATAGCCTCAAGGTTGCCACCTGGCAAACTCTAGACTACCCTAGACCCTCCATCTCCATCGGATCTCCACAGCAATCCTGCCACCTCCTAGATCTCCCGATCCGATCTAATCTCCCCTTGTATCCATTAGTATATATTGGATCACGATCCCGATCCTCGGATCTCCGATCCTATCTCCTAGGACTACGATCTAGATCTCAGGGCTTGCCTTCTTGCAGCCTGACCTCTTTAATCTCCGTCCTTCCATTCTCTCATTACGCTTACTGTAGTTACATTCCTTACCATGTATAGTAGTGTACTGCTTGGTCTGTGTGCAGACCCAGGCAATATATAAGGCCAGTGGCCTAAAGCCGGGAACCCCAGCTTTAGCCACTTGTCGATTGGCTCTTCCTCTGTCTGCTAAGGGCTTGGCCTTCGGGCCTTGTCCCTCGTCCCTCATGAAAGCTTGACGACGGTTCCTGCTCCAGCTAGCCCACGACACGGGCATTCCTTCCTTCAGCCGGGTAGCTCCGTCATCAGCTTTCTCTCTCTTAGGGTTATGGTTTGGTCCAGCTGACAGTTAGGTTTGGTTCTCCAGTGAACGCGGTGAGTCGTTCACAACAAATCCGAGTGTCCTTCGCCACAGCTTTTGCTGAACGAGGGAGCTCCGGATCGTCGACGACCGGACCCAGATGGGCGGTTGCAAAGATGGATAAGGGGGGCAGAGACGAGTCAAGACGAGAAAACGATCTGAAATGGTGAGGAGGTGACGACAACGAAATACGATCGTTCAATAAGAAAATTGAAAATGAATAGGCGTCATCTAACCAATCCTCAAAATCATTGTCCTCAGGGGGATCATCATCGGACGCGGGGCGACGGGAAAGACCATCCGCACCGGAGTGACAGGTGGCCGGAATGTGAACGAGACAGAAACTGAACAAAAGGATGCCCGCGATCCACCAGTTGATGGTCGCATTGGGCTGGAGGTTGGGATTATTGATCATCCCCTTGACGTACTTGGTGTCTACCTCCATGGTGAAATTGGACAGTCCAAAAACAAAAATATGAACTGCGCGCAAGGCACGGAACAAACCATATAACTCGAGTTTGGCCTGAGAGTAACGACTCTCGACCTCCGTCAAGCTAATGGAACCAAACCTATTCAGGTAACGTTTGCCATCCTCCCCCATCTGAGAGAGAATGTATCTGACCGCGATCACGGATGTGTCGATGGCAAGGATAACTTCGCATCCGGACTTGTAGTTGAGACGGCGAAGTGCAGGTGAGTTGCAAATAGTGTCCTTAAGATGCTGCATTGCGGATTGTTGGGGCTCCCCCCATTCAAACGGAATGCCCTTCCGGGTCAGATTGACCAACGGACGAGCGATCGAAGCAAAATCTCTGATAAAAATACGCACGACTCCACAGACTCCAAGGAATCTGCGTACATGCGTGAGGTTCTGGCAGGCCAGCCAGTCATGAATCTTCTGTACCTTGGCCTCGTGAGGGATCCAGCCGTCAGATGTGCACTTGTGACCGACAATGGTGGCATCTGGTGTGGCAAGGACAAACTTCTTGGTGGATACCATGGCACCGATGTTCTGGAGGCGCTGCAGGATATGGTGAACAACCTGTAAATGTTCCCAGATGAATCGGCAGATGCCCGGATTCTCTGGGATAGTTTCGTAGGTACCATCCGGATGCTGATACCGGGTGGTGACCAACTTGACCGGAAGGTCGTCGATGAACAGATACGTATACCTGGGAATCTCGTCCTGTAGAATGAACGACATGTCAGCCTGATAGATCTGTACCGCGTTCGTGTATCCCATAGGGATGGTGGTCAGCCAATGTGGACCCATCGGGCTGTTGAATGTGGTGAGGTCATGTGAGTCCGGGTGAAGCGGGCGCTGGTCGTATCCGGCGAAGAGGTCCATCATGCTGTAGACAGCAAAGCCAGCAAACGACTCTGCGAAGTGCTCAACGAATGGTGGGGTCGACGAGTCGTGGATGGTGACGGCATTGAGGGGCTGAAGGTCATGGACAAGGCGGAGGGACTTGCCATCCTGCTTGAGGATGCAGAACCAGCGGGATCGGTACGAGGTAGCGGAGGGTTCGTAAACACTGGAGGCAATCCGGTCCTTGATGATTTGAATAGTGTCCGCCCACATAGATGGGGGGACAGGAATGTTGTGAAGCACCCATGGCATATGGGGCACTGTCGGAATCTTGACAGGCGGGAAGTATTTTTCGTCGAGGTGCCCCCGTTCAGTAGGCACCCAGGCGAAGGCAGATTCGTGCTTGCGAATGAGCCAGCGGACGAGTTTGATTTCTTCTGGCAAAAGCCAGTTGGCGGGGTCGAGATCTAGAGCGTTAGCATGCTCCTGTGTAAAATGGACACCGGGTACGAAGTCCGGCGGATAAAACGGTAAAGGAGCCAATCCGGCAAGCGGATCAGCTGGAAGAGAGCGAGTGATATGAAACTCCTCATCAATGGGAGCCATAACAGCACGCACCTTCTTGGCTACGGGTTTATAGACCAAGGAGTGCGAAAAAATATCATATGAATAAATAGAAGTGATCGCTCGAAGAGCATCCGACGTGAGAATGGATTGAGTCGAAGATAAAAATGTGCAGTCCACAGAGGGTGGTGGCGGACCGGCAGACAGTGGCGGTAAATGTAGGTAAGAAGGAGAATAAAAATAAGAATAACAAGGGCGGAAAGACGATGACGGACGAGGAGAAGACGATGAATAGAAAATACCATGTTCTCCCCGGGCGGATTCCGGATCATCGACAACTGAAAATCCACTTCTGGGGTGGATTGATGGACGTTGCAACGCTTGTTCTCGCGGCAGCGGGGGCAGCCCTCTGACCAAGCCCAGGTTGGCAATGTATACTGCTTCCCCATATTGGGGTTGCGAAGGGTCATCGTCTGCGAACCGTCCGGGTAATCGTCAGTAGTCGCCCCTATGAGACAGTGAAATGGTCGCCCCAACAGGAGGTCAAAGTTAGTGCGGGCCAACACCTGGACCTGCAACATAACCTCTCCTGCGCCAAAGTCCAAGGCGAGGTTCTCGAGAACACTGACAGTGGTGTCGACGCTGGTGTTGGCAGAAGACATTCGCATGATGTGGTCAGACCGGACCAGAAGGCCCAATCCTTCCCATACCCGCTTCGGCATGGCGACAATCTCAGATCCGGAGTCGAGAACACCGAGGATGGTGTGTCCGGAACAGGCAATCCGGGCCTCAATGGCACGGAGGGGAACATTGTGATGGGTGACGATCAGACCATCCTTGTTGTAGAGGACCTGATCGCCATATTTGCAGGCGACAGAAGCCGGGTCGAGACCGGCGAGCTCATTGACTTGGACAACGTTGGTGGAAGAAGTGGGTGTGACCCGTTTCACTGTAGTGAGGTCGTGAAACTGTTTGCGGAATTCAGGGGAGACGGCAAAAAGGTCCTTGATGGGGACCGGGATGGAGACATCCATCACCCAGTCCAAGACTCGCTTTGGAGCTGAGTCATTGTCGAGAGGGCAGGAGTACCTAAACTGGGGGCCAGA
Source organism: Pulveroboletus ridleyi (assembly GCA_038089355.1). Taxonomy (NCBI): domain Eukaryota; kingdom Fungi; phylum Basidiomycota; class Agaricomycetes; order Boletales; family Boletaceae; genus Pulveroboletus; species Pulveroboletus ridleyi. The sequence continues at coordinate 922 of JBBPKS010000043.1, read as the reverse complement.
AGATGATGGAAAAGAAGTGTTAGCGTTGGGAGCGTGAGACGAAACATTACCAGTCGAGCCGGATGAAGATGTGCCAGGTCCGGTTGGACCCGTGATAGCTGGAACAGATGATGACGATGAGACAACAGGGCCCCCAGAAGATTTGCGCTGCTCCGGGCGCAAAGATGAAATGTTTGGGACTGGGGTAGGAGCACGGGTGGCAGATGACGACGACGATTGTTGTTGTTGGAGCTCTGGTGAGAGAAGCTCCTCGGAGATGGACGCAGAACGAGGTGCCGGATACTTGCGAGGTGGGACTTGGACACCATCGAACCGGACACGCTTGCCCTTGTCTTTTGCAGCCTTGTCAGCCTGGAAATTGGCCCAGGTCTGTGCAATATATGGCTGGAATTCGGGACGATCTGCCTCCGGCTTGGACTCATTGTCCGAGGTAGGAACGGTCGTGGCAAGAAAGGCGGAAGGGTCGATGTCGAGAATGGACGGGGTGTCTGGGAATGCAGCTGATAAGATATTAGCGGAAACCTGAGAGGAAGATGCAGCCGGATTAGTAGAAGAACCCGCTTGCCCTGCAGCAAGCATGTGGTCAATAGCCTCCTTGAGGCATCGACAACCTGGGACACAAGGGATCCCAGTACCATCTGGCATATAAAGACGGCCATCATGGCCACGGACGATCTTGCCGGTCTGTAGGTACTCGATACAAACCGGGCAGGTATGGATATAGTGATCCGGTCCTGCGCAAAACTTGCAAAATATAGCGGAGTGATTGTTGACATTGGACTCCGCCTTGAAGGGCGGAGCCGGAGTGAAGGCGAGTGCTGGGGCTGCTGGTGCAGCAAACTGACGAGGGGGCTGATAAGCCAGCTGCTGGTACTGGTGCTGTTGTTTCTGTGGAGGTTGATAAGGGGGCTGCTGATATGGA
>JBBPKS010000042.1:0-28996 GCA_038089355.1 Pulveroboletus ridleyi | reverse complement strand
TGATGGAGGAGAGTTGGGAAGAGTGTAGAGGACGTGTGGATGGTGGTGGTTATGGGTTAAGTTGTGCGTGGTGACATCGTGTCCACAAAATGAATCCGAATATGGCAGTTGACACTGCCACCACCAATCCCATTTAGGAGAAGAATGGAATGTTCAATTTAGGACAAGAATGGAATGTGTTCGATGTCATTTAATGAATATACTAGCACTAATTTGGTGATATAAAAACTCATTGATTTAGAGCGTGGTAGGTATTCTATGACACTGAACAAGTAGTGTCCTGATCTGTTCAGTGTTGTAGCATGTATCCTATGGCACCGAACACCACCGAACACCACCTGTTCGGTGTCATAGCAGGCATTTTATGACACTGAACAGCGTGAACCAATACTGTACACTCCTTTTTCAGTGTCATAGAAGCGTTCTATGACACCAAACACCACCAAACACCCCCTGTTCGGTGTCATAGCAGGTGTTGTACGACACTGAACAGCATGAACCAATACTGTACACTCCTATGGGTATCACCCCCGGCCGACGGGGCATCAGCATCCACTACCCTTTTTTTCAACTACACTTTCCTACACTTTTTTCGCTACAACTTTTTCCACCTTTTTCGCTACACTTTTTACTTCACTTTTTTCACTTTTTTCACTTTTTTTCACTCTTTTTACTACACTTTTTTAACTCTTTTTACTCTTTTTTCTCACTTTTTTTCTACAACTTTCCAATTATACTCTTTTTTTTTTCCTACACTTTTCCTACACTTTTTTTTCTACACTTTGAACAACATGCTTTAATGACTGGAGAGTGACCATGACACTCACCCATGACTTCAATGACATTTACAACCTTTCCTTTCTAGGGAAGTCATTCATCATGACTATGCACTCAGAAGCTTGTCCAGAATTGCACATTGCCCTTCAACATTACATTCCCATTCTCCACCAATTTGCCCAGCGGGTGTTTCATGCTAACGTTCAGGCACAGCATTGAAATCTCACAGTTAACCTGATTGTTGCCTGAATGCATAAGCATGACAGTGCGACGTATGTGTTGAATGAACTAAGCAAAAAACTTGTTGTCTTGCCAATGTCAACAATAGTACAGTTGAGTGTCTGCCCCTGTGCTTTGTAATCTGTTAAATGCATATGCACCTGATATTGGCAGTTGATGCTGGGTAACCCTTTTCTGTGGATGGTTGCCAACCATAGAAATGGGCTATTTTGGGTGCCACGGGGTACTTCATCTTCTGCCAAGGTAGAAAATGTCCACACACCTCCTTCCAGTGTGAAGGCAGACAATTATATACAGAGGGGGATAGAATAGCTTGAGAGCATCCTTCTCTTCAAGATGCTGTCACTGCTCAGGTTCACGGGGGTCCAATAAGATGTTGGTTACTATTCCTGTGAACCATTAGTGATTGATGCAGCCAGGCATATATTTTCAGTGATTATAACTTTCATCCCTATTGCAAGTTCACACTGGGTTATGAGATCACCAGTTTCATCTGATGTCATCTTTGCAACAGTAACTGTTGCTGTTCAGTTGGACATGTTCCTTGAATGGAATCTTCAGCTGGAAATACATAGTGCTTAGTATAGAGGGATGCACATGGACTATAGGGTTTGTGCAATGATGTCATATGATGTCATGGTCTGGGCCCGGTCTCACATGACAAAGAAAGAATGGGGCAAAGAATGGGGCTAAAGGTGGTTTGTAACATTTACCTCCCTTTGCTCAAATTGGAGTACTAGCTTCAAGACCATAGACATCGGATGAGTTAGAGTGGTGGAATGAGTTGACAGCATCACATGCATTGTTGAGGTTGAAAGCCGGTTCCCATATGTCATCAGTTTCATTGTACCCCTTCCAGTGGGTCCAATATTCCAGCTTTCCGACTGTCTCAACCTTGTACTTGGGGTGACCCTCTTCCGAGACCTTGATTGCATCTAGGCAGAGATCAGCTGTCCTGGCAGTGGGGATTGGTAGGGTTTCACCTTTGAGATGTTCATAACCAGGTGAATCTTGAATCTACTGCATTCAGAAAAAGCCAGCCTCAAACAGCCCAAGCCATTGTTGTATCAATTTTACAGGTGGTGTATGGTAACTTCAAGTTATCTGTACTGAGCCAGACTTGATCCCTAGGAACGTAGATGGGGGCCTCTGACCTAGTGAAGTCCTGGTTGTGTGTCATGCGCTCCCAGGTTCATGGTTGGGTTGGTGGGAGAGGGGGTCGGCCCGATTGAGGGAGCCGGGTCTGTACACAAACTCAAGGTTGAATTCCTGGAGAAGGGCATGCCAATGTGCTTGTTGCCTGAGAGGGTTTGTGGCTTTTTCCAATACTCCAGGTTTTTATAGTCTGTCCAAACCTTGAATCATTCTCGCCTGATTAAATAATGTTGCCATTCTTCAAGGGCCTGGATAACCACCATCAACTCTTTGTCATAGATGGGGTAGGTTCCACTCGGTTGTGTCAAACGAATGGGATAAGAATGTGCAAGGATGCCATTTCCCATCTTCACATTCCTGCCAGAGGATTGCTCTGGTTGCAATGTCTGATGCATCTGTTTCAATGCATATTTGCTGAGAACTATCTGGATAAGCCAGTAACGGTGCTTCAGTAAATTTCTTTTTGAGAGTGAGGAAGGCAGCTCGCTCTTTGTCACCCCAGTGGAAGGAGGTGTCCTTCTTGGTTAAGTCATTGAGGGGTTGTGCTATCTCAGCAAACTGGTCAATAAATTTTTGGTAATAGTTACATAACCTGAGGAAGGCTTGGACCTGCTTCAAGCAGGTTGGTTCAGGCCAGTCAGCAATGGCTTGTGTTTTCTTTTCTTGCATCTCTACGCCGTCCTTGGATATGTTCATTCTGAGGAATTTGACCTTGTATTTGGAGAAAGCACATTTTTCTGGTTTAATATAATAGATTGTTTTCTTGGAGGTGTTGTAATACTTTGTGAACCAGCACTTCATGTTCCTCCTTGGTTTTATTTTTTGTGAAGATCATCATATCATCCATATAGATGATTAGGAACGTGTATTGGTTGGAGAACACATTGTTTATCATGTTCTGGAAAGTGGGGGGAGTTAGTGAGTCCAAAATACATGACTGTTGGCTTGTAGGCCCCAATGGGCGTTACAAACGCTGCTTTCCATTCGTCACCTTCTTTGATGTGGACGTTATTGTATCCATGTATGCACCTTTAAGGTGGTCAATAAGCTGTGAAATGAGTGGTAAGGGATACACATTTGTTCCCTCATTTAAATAACAAATAGTCCATTACAAGACATTTTTTACCATCCTTTTTCAGGATGAAGAACACTGGGGATGTTTGAGGAGACTTGCTCAGTCAGAGGTAACCCTTCTTGACTTTCTTGTTGGATGAAAGTCTGTACTTCTTCCAATTTGGTGTCGGATAAGGGAATAACTCTCCCCTTCCTTGGAATGAAGTCAGGCTTGAGATCAATGGTGTGATCCCAAGGTTTGTGTAGGGGCATCCGGGAAAATGTCAAGAAAGTCGTGATAGGCCACTAGGACCTTGTCTGCGACACCCACTTTGATTTTGTGAATGTTCATGCCAAAGAACCCATTCTATCGGGACTGGAAGTTGTCACAGTGTTTGGTACAGCGAGTGAACTCGATTTTCTTGTCGATCCAGTCAATGGTGGAGTTATGGCAGGCAAGCCAGTCATAGCCAATGATCATCTGGTTTGAGCCCAGCTCAACAACAAAGGCATTGATTTTCTTGTGATGGTCCTGCATGTTGTGAACGACTCGCCGCATTCACCGGAGAACCGAACCTAACTGTTGGCTGGACCAAACCATAACTCTAAGAGAAGGAAAGCTGATGACGGAGCTACCCGGCAGAAGGAAGGAATGCCCGTATCATGGGCTAGCTGGAGCAGGAACCATTGTAAAGCCTTCATGAGGGACGAGGGACGAGACCCAAAGGCCAAGCCTTTAGCAGACAGAGGAGGAGCCAATCGACAAGTGGCTAAAGCTGGGGTTCCCGGCTTTAGGCCACTGGCCTTATATATTGCCTGGGTCTGCGCACAGACCAAGCATTACACTACTATACATGGTAAGGAACATAATATGGTAAGCGTAATGAAAGGAATGGAAGGACGGAGATTAAAGAGGTCAGGCTGCAAGGAGGCGAGCCCTGAGATCTAGATCGTAGTCCTAGGAGATAGGATCGGAGATCCGAGGATCAGGATCAGGATCCAATATATACTAATGGATACAAGGGGAGATTGGGAGATCTAGGAGGTGGCAGGATTGCCGTGGAGATCCAATGGAGATTGAGGGTTTAGGGTAGTCTAGGGTTTGCCAGGTGGCAACCTTGAGGCATGATGTTATAGGCTAGACTCATCAGGTGATGGATGATGTCATAGCACGTGACTGGTCATGTGATTGGCCTCGTGGAGGTCACGTGACGTAATGAACGTGAGGTGAAGGAAAGTGAGGAGAAAGGAGTGTGGGAATAAAGTTAGGTGCAAGGGGATTCATAACACTGCAATGCTGCGATGAGTTCAACATGGTGAGTAACTTTTTTGGCCTTGCCTGGAGTACCATCAGCATTAAATACTTGGATTTGTTGTACAAGATCAACACAAGGGGAATCATGTTGATCTTGTTTTCGGTACACCATTTGCGGTCAATGAAGGTATTGATGGCACCACTATCGATGAGTGCTTTTATATTCTCTTCTTTTTGTACATTAACCATGGAGAAGAGGACAGCAATGTCCACCATGAATTCTCCACTGCTGATCATTTCTTGTGTAAGGATTTTATTAAGGTTAAGGTCAGCACATTCATTCTTAAAAAGGGAATCAAGCACACTATGTTTAATGTCTGGCACCAAGCTCTGAAGAGACCCCCCTACAGATGGTTGAGTATTAAAGATTTCAGCACCTGGCTGATTGTCCTAACTGGGAAATCTCTGTCAGTGCACTCTGAGAGTTCAGCTACAGGCTCAGTGCCAGCTACAGGGATTTCTCCCTTGAGCACAGTTAATGAGTTGTCTATGCCTACCACTCTCATACCAGCATGCCCAGAGTCTGGTCTACTTACTTGTACAGGATTAAATAGTGCCACACTTGTCAGCTCGAAACCAGATCATACATGTACATAACTTTCAGCAGGAGAACTGCAGTCCAAATGTGCAGTAACTATGTTTTTGATATTTTGTAATTTTCTTTTTTTCTTGTGTTTTGTCCAGCTTGCTAGGCAACACCCTACCATCAAGTAGCTGCTTCCTTTTAAAGACTTGGCCACTTTTGGTCCAAGTCTCTGTTTTTGGAGACATTGGCCCAGTAGGCGCAAGCTTCGTCCAACATATAGTCCTGTCAGGAGGACGTTGCCACATAGGCCTTAGTTTCAGGCGGAGTTTCAGAAATGATCACCCACGTCTCGGTGTAGTACCCATCTTTGTTGGGTACCCAAACTTGGTGCATATTTTGAACCAGCACTCAGTTCCTATCTTGGGCTGGGTTGAAGGGCTTCTTCGGGAGCCAGCAGTCCTGTCGAATGTGGCCTGGTTTGCCACAGTTGAAGCATGTGCAGGTTTCCGGGGGCCCCTGCACTGTCCTGATGTCCATGGGAGCTCCCCTTCCAGGTTGCGACCCATATTGTGTAAACTGCTGATTAGGCAGTGATCCTCTAGGCAGATTGTAGTGTTGTGCCCTGCTGTAATGCCTTGGCTGGAATCCGTGTTTGATCTCAGTGGATTCAAAAGAACCACCAACTCACCAATAGGCATTGATCAGTTCAAAGATGTCGTCCTCACCAACATGTGTAGGTGGACCTGCATGTATATGCAAGCATCCACTGCTTGCTTGATAATTTCAATGCCATGACCATTGTTGATCTTGGCTTCCTTAAAGAATACCCTTGAATTGTTGGAGGAACTCATCAATTGGGCAACCTTGCTGCTTCAGTCAGTTGAGCTTTTGCAGCGACTTGTGTGTGAGCACATCAATCTGGAAGTGGTCACATATCTCCTTTTGGAGATTCTTCCAGTCAGGCCAAGCTTTGTTACCCTGTGGGTAGCCCAAGCCCTTTCCTGTGGGGCCTGTTGCATTTGCAATTTCAGAGTCACAATACTCCTCTAATTTAAGCCATGTGTAGGAGGCAGCTTTACCCTCCATTCAGGATAGGACCATGATAGTCCGGAGTTTGTCTGAGCCCCAATTTTGGAATGAGACCCAGACCTTTATTTGGGTGATCCACACCTGGAATGTGTTGTGGTTGCTGTCCAACTTGCCAGGATTGGTGACTTTCTTAGTGATGGCAGAGAGGCTGTCCTCCTTTTCCTTAAGAAGGGCTGTGAGTAGTGCCTTCAAGTCATTGTTGCTTAGTGTTGATAATGACATTTCTTCTTAGGGCAGGAGTTGCAATTGTTGGGATTTGAATTTGAGCCTGTAAGGCTCTTCGGAGACCTGGGGAAGTGCTTCAAGCAAGCCCTCAAAAGAGGGGGACTTGTGGAGTTATGAATGTGCCTGTTCCAGAGAACCAGACACTGATCCTTAGTAAAAAGAAAATTTGAAATCCTATCAGTCCTTACTCGCCAGTATCTTTCAACCGATGTCTGGGAACACTTATGGTGTGAAGAGGCAAGCTCACCCACCACACTACTCAAAAATGTCTGAACCCTACCAAGAAGACTGGGCATCTACTACAACCTTTGGTGGCCCACTGCACTTCGAAGAAGATATTGGCACTGGCCATGAGTGGCTTTACTTTGTTGACCCATGGGTGTTCAACCCCATTCTCCAGGTCCATCAATTAGTACACTGAGTTCAGAAAGTGCCACTCGGCCTGACAGCGCACTATCAGACAGTGAGGCCTGCAATTTATTCCAACTCGATGCATAATAATATTAAACTACTCCAGCTAAGTCAGTTACAAGGATTTTGTATGCGCTGGAATCCTTTAAGGCTGGTGTTGACCGAGAATTCAAGGCGTTGAGCAGTCAAGTGCAAATGCTAGATGGTCGAGTGCAAATGCTGGACGGTCGTGTGCAAATGCTGGATGGTCGGGTGGAAATGCTGGATGGTTGGGTGGAAACTCTGAGAAATGGGACAGAGGTCCTCGTTTGTCATATTGCCGAGCTAAGAAATGAGGTGAATCAGCAGGATCCCAATTTTCGCCCTCGTCAGGTCTGAGTATGCTGATGCTGCATTTCACACCCCTTCCTTGTCACTGACAGTGACTCCCAGTCAGAATCAACCACCAGAAATAGAGATGGAGCTGGGCACATGCATGTACCAATAGTCTACTTCTGTGCAATGTGCAATGTTTTGGCAAGTCACACAAAAGGTGCGAGGGAAGTAGGGTATAGCATGGGTAACACCGCGGGTCGGCTGACTACTGAGGGTCTCAGAGGGTATTTAAAGTCGCATACCTGGTCTCATACAGTACCTATAAAGTCACATAGCCAGTCTTGTACGCCGGTACCTAAAGTGGTAGTGTAGTGTCTGCCCTTATGTCCTCAATCTTGGTCATGAAACAGCCATCCCCTCGCGTCAATTCCACCTGATGACGTGAGCCAGAATCAAAGCTCTCCTTGCCTCTTTCCCGAAACTCATCCCCACCAACAGCCAACACACCTCCATCGAGACTGCCGAAGTCCGTTATGTCTACCGACCACTTGAAGATCTCTACATCTTTCTCATCACCAACAAAGCATCGAATATCCTCCTGGACATCGATACGCTGCATCTCTTTTCCTGCGTGGTCTCAGACATGTGTAAGAGCGTAGAAGGGCCAAGATTCAAAGATGGTGTTCGAGCTGCTCGGTGCTTTTGACGAGATCGTGAGCTTGGGCTATTGGGAACACATGAATCTGATGCAAGTCCAGAACGTGCTGGAGATGGAATCGCACGAAGAAAAGATCCAGGAGATCATTGTGTGGGTAAGCATCGTCCACATGTCCTCTGAAACAAGCCATCTCATTACCCCATGCCTGACCACAGAACAAGAAAGCCGAAGCAAAGGAGGAGCTCAAACGCCGTGCCCGTCAACTCAAGATGCAACGCTGAGAACAACAGAAATGTACCACGGCCCTGGGGGGTGGTGTTGGGAGGGTTCATACCTCGGCGGTGGCATGTCAGGCTATTCGCCCGTCTTGCGATACGAAGTTTCCGACACCCCATCCACGCACACAGCATCGCCTGTGCCTATTGCAGCGTCTCGCTCGCCCCACTTCAAGACGGGCGGTATGAAACACGGGAACAAGAAAACGAGACAAGCAGAATTATTGGATCTCTCGGTGGTGAGGTCCTCACTGTTGAGGACATGTCTGCCCCTCCAATGCCCATCCCTGTCGAACCACCAACCCAGATCCAAGAGGTAGTCTTCCGTCTGTAACTCCAGAAAGGCAGGTCTACCTCACCCTTTCCATCAAATGTTGGTCCGATGATCTTTGTGTATTTCCGCAGCGTGCATGTTGTCATCAAGGAAACCGTCTCGGTCTCACTCCTTCGCGAAGGCGGCATTAAATCTATGGAGCTCAAAGGTGACATGAACCTCCAAGTCGCCGATCTGTCCAACGCACACATCAGACTTGTCCTCACGCTTTTTGACTGACTTTGGGTCTGAGCTCCAATTCAAACAACATTCCAACGTCGCCAAGTTCGTCCTGAACCAGGAGAAGGTCATTGCGCTCAAAGATCCCTTGGGGGTATTCCCAGTTGGTCAGGCACTCGCCATGCTCAAGTGGCGCTATGGAGGCCACGACGAGAGCTATGTCCCTCTATCGAGTAAGCACCCTTCCTCACTGGCATCGCTGCTCGTGTGATCATTCATCCTTTTTCTTTTTCTCTTCTTTTGCTGCACGTAAAGTCAACTATTGGCCGTCCCCCTCCAACGATGGCACATGCGACGTCAACATCGAACACGACCACATCACCCTCTACGACGTCATCATCTCCATACCCCTCCCCACAGGCTTCTACCCGACCATCTCTGACCCGTCCGCCAACTGGTCGCTCAACCCCTCCACACATGCCCTTGACTGGTCCATCCCCAAAATCTTGGCTGACGAGCGGTTGGGTACGCTTGAGTTTAGTGTGGGCGGGACGACGTTGGGGCGTTCTTCCCTGTCAAAGTCACCTTTGTCGCGCAGGGAAGCTTGGCTGGGATTGGGGTGGCGAGAGTGACGAGAGTGAGCAGAGGAGAGGAGGTGGTGTTTTCGTCGGATGCGGTAGTAAATACTGAGGAGTATGTCGTGCTCTGAGTGTTGTTCGGTGCCACCATCATTGGTATTGTTGTTAACGGACTGTTGTACAAATCCACGGTGGTGATACATTTGTCAAGACAGCCTCTATATGCCTGTTATGAATGATGGATACACCAAGGGGGGGACGGGGACGCAGACGCAGACGCAGACCTGGAGGACATCACCTTGGTGCTATCGACGCGCGAACCTGGCGCAGTGATGCTACCACTCAGTACTCATCATTCACACGCTGGAATGCATGGATGATCACGTCGAGGGACGTCGAGGTAATCTTTCGATTCATGCCTTTTCTCGATCACCCGACTCGTCGTCATTGTCAGTGCCCGCATCGTCTCGGACAGTGCTCGCTGTCGAGGTGACACACCATACCAGCCGACTGAGCAAGGATACATTGCGCGCATTGGACATCGAGAACATCCAGGAAAGGCAAACCTACGTCTGTGGACCTGAGGGCCTTGAGCAGATGGTGCTCGGCATGTTGGGAGAGATGGGGGTAGACTCGGGGAGCATCAAGCAAGAAAAATTTACGTACTAAGGTATGATGCATTATGAATTGTATATTCAGTGCCTCCTATGCTGCGCCCTTGCCTGCTGCTGCTGATCAATGTTCCATATGATGCTATCACTGTTGTACAAAGGTTGCTATGTATGTACAAGTAGGAACAGTTCAAAAGAATATGACGACAGCTCTTTTCGAGTAGATGCTGCTGATACGACCTATGACCGCAAGGGCAGGAGATATTCAGCACTTGCCATCATCCAGTTCCCACCGACCATACACGCCCCAAACCTACAAGTGTACGTGGGACCGTTGAGTAGAGAGTAGAGAGCCGTCGAGACTAGACGTACTATGTCAAAGCATTCCTGTGCGCCTGGGAATTGCATATGGTCGAAGTGAATCGGCGTCGTGCCACAGAACTCTCACCAGTTGCTCTTCTCAGGGAGATTCACTAGCTTACGCGTGACATACTGATGGAGTGGTCAGTCTCGATATGTGCTTTAGGAGATCGAGTCATACCTTCCTTCCAGACCCTGCTAGAGTGCAGCCCTGAAACGTATTTTTCAGTATTGCATGCGATGATCTATGAGGGAGTCTACCTTGTCATTCTGTTCATCCCAGTGTGTTGTGCAGGCCGGTTCTTGTTCGTTGATTACCCATCGGCCTGCCATAGTACCCAGACCCTAGTACGACCTCAGTCTCCTGGACATCCCAATACAAAAATCACTCACCCTGTCTTCACAGGACGTTAGTAGATGTGGGGTTCCATGGATGTCGAGCGACATGGCCTTGGATGCATCCAGCCAATGCGCCCACCTCCAGTCCGCTGGCACATTCTTCAGTTGCACAGTATACTCCCTCATCGCATACGTAGTGCATTTTTGCACCTCAACATGGTCCCAAAATACATGGAGCTGCCGACATTCCTCTTCTTCATGCTGCTCACACTCTGTGACCTCCTGTCTCCACTTTTCTCGTTCTTGCTCCCATTCCTCCCTCTCACAGCGCTGCATCTCCTCGAACGCACGCGTGTGACGTTCCATCTTACTGGCCCATGTCCGTCGGACTCCTTCTTGGTGTGCGTGTTCCTCGTCTATACGGTGGATCACCTCTTTCTTGTGCTGTTCAGCGTCACATTTCCAACCTTGCTCTGTGTCTTGTTGTTCCTATGTCCTGCATTGCCATTCACGCTGTATGGCTGCATGTTGCGTGTCCTCTTGTTCCCAGCTCCGACGAATGGCGTCCTCGTGGATGGGTCTGGCAGACAGTAGCTGAAATGTACGACGGTGTGATACATTGTGAACACGAGGGACAAGAAGACGAGGAGTGCGACGATCCAGCATCCAATCTGGAGTAATATGGCCGTGTCCATCTTTCTGCGCTTCGCATTTTGAGGGAGCAACAGCACGGCCTCGAATGCACAGCTGAACGAAATAGAAATTGAATATGAGAAGGCACGGAAAACGAGCGACGCACTGGTCTACGATTACGGCCATCGTGGATGCACTGGTGGCGCCATAGCCTGCGGATGGATGAACATCATAGGTGCCGCTAAGAGGTGTGTGTTGTGTCGGGGGGAGGCCCTCACCAGCCGCTGTCACCAGGCGATAACGTTACACATGTGCTGCGTTGTAGATGCTCGCACTCAAAGTCCGCGAAGTGGCCAAACCAATGTGTCTTGACAGAGTGTGTGGGGGTGGTTTGCAGTGAGAAGTTGAAACGGGCGGGGCAACAGTGATCGTATTTCCAGTGTCTGGCAGACGGGTGACGCTGTTTTCGAAAATAGACCTTGTCACAGTTAATGATCATCAACATCCATGCTTCGGAAATATTGTGGCATGGGTCTTCATACGTCATGCTTCGTCCGTGTTTCATCAAAAAGGCCAGATCATTGACCAACTATTATCCTTTTGGGTGAGTTAGCGCAGTGAGAAAATGATGTCAAAAAGCACTTACCTTTGGGCTCGGAACACATTGGAAATGATCAACTCAGACGAGCCAGGAGGGCATGTTCCGACACGACCACCGACCGGTGGCAAAGGACGTCTTGCGTTTTTGTAATCCAAGAATTTGAGAACCCAGTGAGGATCTTCTTTATTTGACTCGTTTGTATGATCATCATGAACCTTTAGATGACGCTTAGCTCGTAGCGCACGATGAAGTAGCATGTTTATTGTGAGCTGTACGTGTAGGGTAAGCGAGCGTGTGAGCGTGCGGGGGTCATCTCATGGGCTTATGGAGGCATCCCTCACAAACAAGGCCCCAGCGTCTGGAGAGCTTCGAGGTGGTGCCCCCGTATGGGCGTAGTATGGTGGAGTCCTCCTTCTTGCCCGAGTTGAAGGGTCCGAAAAGAGTTCCGTGTTGCCTGAAAAGGACACTACAGATCACGACATTTCTAGTAGCAAATGTCACCTCAACTGTGGGCTCGTCCTCCCGTCTACCGTATCAGCAATGTCTCAAGTTGCACAGGCGGATTGGTCTCCCTCATCCTGGAGGTCAAAGCATGCCGCTCAGGTGAGAAACCATTCACCCTCGTTTCCGTAGAGCTTACACTTTTCCCGCAGTCAGTAAACTACCCAGACTTGGAACAGCTCTCTGGGTACGCATCACTTTCATGACATATCTCATCCTGATCATCCGAGGACAGCGTTCTAGCCAAAATCAGTACACTCCCTCCTCTCGTGACACCATCCAAGGTTGTCTTTCAACGTTACAGTGAACCCCAGGAACGCTAATAGTCCTCAACTTTAGATCGAGCGTCTGCATTTCCAGCTGGCAGCGGTCCAATGAAACGAAGTGTTTCTTCTCCACACTGGAGATTGCGCAGAGAGTTTCGATGCATGTACGCAAGTGCGTGTCACCATTTCTCTCCGGACACTCACAAGGTTCCTGACCGACCTGACAGGAAAACATATCTGCCAAGATTGGACTCATCCTCTCTTTTTCTCTCATCCTGATCTGGGGGGCTCATCTGCCCGTGGTATGTCGCCGATGATCCGTGTAACGCAATATGAATCTCACGAGATGTGCAGATACGTGTCAGCCGCATTGCGGGTCAATATGCCAAACTGAGAAGCAGCAGCATGGAACGGATCGGGGATAGAGACGTCCTCAGTTTTCGGTACACTCAGCACGTCCCCGCAGGTGGCTTAGGATGACTATTCATGTAGGGGCGACAACGTGAACGGGCAAGTATTCCCTTGATCACCCACGTCATCCTCAAATTACCCTGCCTGCCAGCTTAGACCCGGACAACAGAACTCCAGATCCACAGCGATTACTCAGGTCGGGCCTCATTCGGTATTATCCCACCTGTCTCACACGGGACTAGTGCCTACTTCCATTCTATGGCGACATTGAACTACATCCGTGCGTTACTGGCTTCGGGATTCGCTTCCCTACATCACCCGAGGGATTGGTCCCTCTCACATGTTCGCTCACCTTCCCTCCGGTGAGTTCCACACCACCTCTTCGTTGCACGCCTGATTGACATACACCCAGATGCGAATTTGAGAAGATCACAGAGGGTCTTGCGGACACGTTGGACTTTAGTCGTACGATCGGCGTTGACTCAGGTAGAGAAAACGTTCTATTCGAATGTGGTGGTGGCCGGGGTGTCCTCGGCGAGGCCAATTTTTATTCCAGGTTCGTCGTATATTATTGGCGTCGACGTGAGGGTGCATGTTGATGCATGTGGAGCAAGTCATGAGGGCCTCATGCTCGATTATGAACAGGCACTCGCCCATGAATTCCTGCTCGCATGTGGCACATCACACGAACGGGCCTATTATAACACCTCTGTGCATTTCTTGTGGATTGGCGACAGCACCTGACAGCTCGAGGGTGCCCATGTCGAATATTTCTGTGGCATTCGCAACCTGATTGGAATCAAGGTGGGTCCATCACTGGGTAGCGAAGAACTGGTTGACTTGCTCCAAGGTAAGGGCCCGTCGTCCATTTTCTCCGAGTTCATCACTCACTCTCATTCTCTGTGCATCCAAAGTCGTCAATCCTGACAAGGAACTCGGTTGCATCATGCTGATCACGCGGTATGGAGCCAGCAAGGCCAGTCATTCCTCCACTCTTGACAGGGCAGGCCTGATATCTGACGTTTTCTCCAGATTGAGATCCATCTCCCAGGCCATATTCAAGCCGTCCAGGCATCAGGCCATCTGGTCGCCTGGATATGCGACCCCATGCACGGCAAGTGCGTTTCTCATAGCTTCCTTGCCACAGGTCGACGCTGACAGTGTATGTCCGCACTCAGCACACTCACATCCGGAATAGGCTTCAAAACCCAGCATTTCGGAATGATTATCAACGAACTGACGTCATGCATTCGGATTCACACCACCTGTGGTTCCCGCCTTGGTGGCATCAACCTCGAATTCACTGGCGAACTCAACAACCAGGGGTTCAGCGTGACAGAGTGTCTGGATGGTAGTATGGAACTCAGCGAGGAAGAACTTGGGTTGAGATATCAGGTACGTCGTGCCTTTTTATTCTGAATGTCTCGTGCTGATCCCATCAAGTCTCACTGAAGGAAGTCAAAGTGCCAATAATCAGTGCCTTGGGCTGTGAGAAAAGGTAGCTGGATGAAATCAAAATAAGGGCCATGCAGTTTAATTCACTGTCAGCTGTAGACACTGATTGGGTGTTTTAGCTATGAATAATCATGGCCGATAGCTTTGATTCACACTGCCCATGGCAGCACAAATTAAGGGTAGTAGCAGTGAGTTTTATGCTGGAATGTCTGTGATACATAGTGTCGCACACAGGTCTTAAGCCTGTCACTCCAGTTGGCAATTTACGAGCAGTCTATATTACATTGCAGCACTAGGTAGTACGGAGGACTGCATGAGTAACCACCACCCCTTGCTAAGCAGCTGGTAAGGCGTGTAAGCAATCAGAGGCAAGACATGGCCTAAGTCTGTGGGTGGTCATAGAAGACCAAACCTAACTGTGATTGGAACTGCTCGAACTTAATATGTCCAAGGTTCTTGGTGAACATGTCAGCAGGATTAGTAGAACCTTCAATGAAGAAAAGCTCAATCTTCCCTTCAGCTACCCAATCTCTAATACTGTGCTAGCAAATGTCTATGTGCTTGTTTTGCTTTTCGGTACGCATGACACCTGAGGTCATTGTAGAAGGCGAGGGCCCCCTTCTCGGGGGAAAACCTTGTGCAGTCGTACTGGTCCACTGCGTTCTGTGCTGAGGCCTTGTGCATGAAGCATTTAAACAGCCCGGTGATCAGGTCCTTGAAGGACCAGAACCAGATCAAGCGATCCAGTGATTCAACCTCCTGGTCATATCACTGGGAGGCTAGGTCCTCCAAGTACAATCCTGTGTACAGCATGTGATCTTCATCACGATCCAGTCCAGTGACCTTGAACATACAGAAGTACTTCAACAACTGGCTCAGCCAGTCGTCGAACTTCTCGAGGTCGTCCTGACCTCTGTACTTTCCTGGTTTGGGTGGATTCATCGCCTTCACCTCAGGCCCCACTGAGCTGGTCAGTTGCCTGACCTGTTCCCATATATGCTGCACGTATCGCTGCCGCATGTAATCCATGTAGCGTGCATTACCAAGGGTGAATCCCCTGAGATAATTTCGACGATGATGTCATCTGGTGGGCTCATCTCCACCACTCCTCATGTCAGATTGGCCATTGGATTGGCTGTCAGATTGACTACTGTCATCTGGATCCGCTGGATCATCTGGGTTGTTTGGAGGTCCCCCATCGAGAGGTCCTCCCCATGGAGGGTCACCCTCCTCTGCATCACATTGCCTGTGAGGCCGTACCTCCTGGCATGGGGCAGGTAGTCGGCCCTCATTGGTGTCACAACCACAGTCTCCCTGAACGGGTCCATTACCAGACGGTTGGCCATCCCCTGCAGCATTATTCACTGCTACGGCATGATCTCGTGCCATTCGATGCAGGAGGGCTCTTTCCCTCTGTCCTGGGGTGCCATACAGATGGCACATGATGTCGGAATCCCAACCCGAGAGATATGCTGGTTGATTTGGCATATTAGGGGCGAGGCCCTGTTCTGTCATCATGCAACTAGCAGGGGCACTTTGGCTATGGGACGTTGCCATCCCTTGCCTCACTGGGCTGCCTGCCTTGCTATGGGATGTGAGGTCCGCCTTGATGGGTACCGGGCTTATTGCCCGGTCGGATGTCCCATCGTCATCTGCAAATCTTCGTCGCAATCGTTCCAGCATCGCAGCATTATGCTGCCCGGGATTTATCCCATGATTGTGGAACCCCTCAGGTTCCATGTTGTACCTCAACCATTGACATTGCATGTCCGTGAAAAACTTGTCAATGGTGGCGAGGGCTGTTCCGGGATCAATGGGCACATCTCCCTCAGATTGGTCCCTCAGCAGGGGCGACATGCCCCCCATGTAAGCCCATATGATTGGGCTCTCGGCCCTTGGGCCTTGACAGAAACTATTTATTTCCTTTCCTTGTTATTTTCCTTTATCTTATCTCATTGTCACAGGATGACCCCATCTCATCTAGATCCAGGTACAACCTTCTAGATTATTCTATTACGTCATAGGCCAGATCATGATGCCATTCCATTCTTTACTCAGCCATCATATTTAAGGTTAAGTTCCGATCATTATTTAATATCCGTTAGTAATAGCCCTCAGCCCGAGGTACAGGGTTTACCTAGGGTTTTGGGCTTATTCAGTAGTATATAGCCGTAGCACTCGCCTGTAGATTAGGCTCGTGCTTGATATTCTAGTCCTTTCGCTCTCATTCCCAGAGTGGAGGCCCAGACGTCCTTTGGTATACTTTATGCCTTAGGTTAGTTCCTGACAGGCCTGGTGACACCTCCAGCGAGGTCAACAAACGGTTGATATTCTCGGGTTGTGGGGTCAGTGGGCTCATGAGGGCAGGGTCAGCTTCCACTGCCCTTCCTCTGCTGTCCTTGGCGCTGCTCAGTGTCTGGGAGGCCTGTGCCTCCTCTGCTACTGCAGCACTAGGCCCAGGTTCCATGCTCAGTCCCAGCATCTGGCCCGTTGTCAGGGTTTTTACCCCCTTCTTGACGACCTTAGGGTCCCTTGGGTTTTCCTCGGGAGTCCTGGGTGGTCATGAGCTACCCATTGAGGGATTTTCCCCTCGTCCTGACAGTCTGGTTACTGTCGACTTCACTTGGCTGCAGGTCACTGTGCGACTCATCGTGAATACACGTTTTCACACTTCAAAAAATTGTAAGGTTGTTATATTGGGTGCTCTGCACCCTGTCCTCACTCCTTACTCACACTGGTGAAATGTACTGAGTGGTATTCACAGATGAGTAATATAGGAGTAGTATGAGGATTGGCCCATCACCAGGATGGGCCCCTCCTTTTTATCTACCTACTGCACATGTGATTACCTCATATCACATGCGCTCATAAATACGCAATCAGGGGTTGTTACCCCATTTAGTATCTACAGGGGCTACTGCCCCTTACATCATCTGTGGTCTCCTCAAGCTTGTTGGCACTTGCAACACCCTCATATGGGCTCAAAAGTGTTTTGCAGTCTCTTTGAATGTTGGTTCTGTGTCTGAGTTGGCATTGGGGTTGTGATCTTCGACAGAGGCCACTCCCGTGTCATAAGCTGCAAAGTCGCTACCATAAGCACTAAGATCAAATGCAAAATGGTCATATTTGCTGGTATCCATAATTATGAGGTATAATTAACAAGTTACAATGTGAGTAAGATGCAAGTATGGACAGGCTAGCAGTTTTCTGATTTTTCTGATTTTTTGGTTTTTTTAATTTATTAGGTGTGTTTGTACACTCATGCAAGAATTTCCAAAATAGTTGTAAACTCTATCTCATTGGCAAAGTAAGAGACAAGGCCTCCAGTACATGGGCATCCACTTGTCTCTCCATTCAGGGGATCCAGTGCAATTTATTTGTGCTACCTCGACCACTGCATGTCGTTCAGGATGAGACTCAAGATGGCCAGGTTGAGATTGTCAAAACTGACATCATACCAGAGAAAGGGGATGTGTATGCTGAATTTGAGAGGATACATCGGGAAGTAGGGATAAAAAGTTGGAAAGCTCACTAGGTGAAATGGAAGTACACTTTTGACTACAAAGATGTTCCAAAAGAAACAGAGTGGATGAAAGTCATATACTCATATGAAGGCAAGTCATGAGCCAATAGGTCGATGTGTAGACTAAATACCCACAGAACTGCAAATCCCAATGGATGCTTGTTCCCCAAATATCTACAAGATTTTTGGTACAAATACAAGTGTCTTCAAGCTGTTTGTGCTGAAGCGGAAGATCATGGGACCTTGCTGGCTGACAATAAAGAATGCCATTGTGGAAAACCAAGGCATAGGTGATTGCAGTACTCGTCTCCTTCATCACTGAGCCAGATGTCTCAGATCTCTTGGTGCAAGCTCAAAGCAAGTGTCTCTGATCCAAAAAATGTGGTCCCGATAGGTGATGGTGCTCCGGAACCACCTCCCTTGACTATCATGAGTCTAGCTGTGCGTACAGTGGTGAACCACTGTGAGAATAAGCATGAAGTAGTCTGCATTTCAGGATGGATCTGGTGTGATGGTATGTTCTGACCCACAATATTTTCTCCCAATATTTTGATCCCAGTCTACAGTACAGTTAGATGATCTGACACTGCCTGAGCAATTGCCCTGTTCAGTGCATACTTTCGTATGTCCTCTGGACAGATTCCCGTCCAACTTTGAAAATAGGGTCAAAGTCAATGACAAGGGTATGATATCTCCTGTGGTGAATGAACATATGCTCCTCAGCAGCCTTCTCAGCAAGTGTTCTGTTGCCCGCAGTTAATGGTCTGTTTTGATTGTCTTTCTTTAGTTACACTGTTCAAAGCAGATCCAGATGTTTTAGTGGGCCATGACTTCCTGGGTGTTTCCCTTGACATCCTTCTAGGACAAATGAAAGACCTCAAGGCTGAACACTGGTCTCGTCTTGGACAATTCTGGAGAGCCAAATGGATTCCAATTGGCAGACAAGGAACAAATATCAAGTTCCTATCCAGCAGATTACTATGCAACCTCGCCAGTGATGGCGCACATGTACACGATCTCCATGTGTATGTGGTTTTCCACTGATCGGATTCATACCCAGAGTATGATCTCATCTACAACATGGTCCCTCAGTGAGATGTGCAAGACACATCTCAAATCTGAGCGGCAAGATATTGATCCAGACGACACTGCCGCATACTTTGACGGGAGCGTTTCCTCACCAGACATGCTGATGACGTTCATGCGTCACTGTGAGCTCGACACTCATTACCAGATGGCCATCACATCCAAAGTACAGATACTACCATTGATGAGACAACTTACAAATCTTGCCAGAAATGCTTGGTGAGTGCTTGGCACATTAGCATATTACCGAGACCGTGCAAGCGCGCAACCTCTTCAGGAACAAAACCCTAAACAGTGGTTGTGCCGAACGCAACGAATATATTCTGCATCTGCAAAACCACTGAAATGAGACAAGTGGTCGGCACAGCTTAGCGAGTTACAGCAACTTACGTGCAGTAAGCAAACACCTCTCACTGGTGGGGAGGCTAGAGCCTATCGCATGTAGTGATGCTATCTCTACTGGTTGTGACACATCTGTGACACTGATAACTCACTTGCTAACTCTTATGAGATTAGAGCCAGAAAGTAATATTGGTCGAGTACATTGTACATATAGCGCATCAGTAATCGAAGTCGTATTCGTTGTCGCTATTGAGTAACGAACCCTCTCCGAAACTCCCTTCTGCACGAGACAGGATCAACGTACAATAATCCAAAAACTCTTGTTGAAATTCTCCTACAATTACTGTTCACATGAATACGCTGATTTGCCGGTATAATTCTATAAAATGTTCAGATGTTGGTGGGTCACCAACTATACCAGATGTGTGGCGCTCCAGCGCCATGACGAATGATGCAGCAGAAAGCGCAATGATTGGTTGCATTGCACTGGCTTGTAGGACGTTGGGGCAACGTAGGTCTTGCCAGACAACGCACGCGATCGCATTACGAATACACTCGTGTTCGAAGTATTGGACTCTATCCTAGATAAACTATGACCATCACTTAATGTTGGCATATAAGACAGTACATACTGCATTGTGGATATGAAAATATCTGTAATCCCTTACTGTGAGAAGAGAGCGTACTGTCTCACATCTGTGGGTGATCTCGTCTCCACTGCTTCGAATAGGACACTGTAAGTGGAAGAAAAGGTCGACTGTTACTTCAGCATATGTGTGGAATGCCGCACAAGCCTTCCACATGAAGTCTACACAGCATGTCTGATATCAGATCAGTGGGGGATGGTAGCCAAGAACCTCATTGGATGCAATCCTCACGCAGGATGTGATCATCAGATTCCGTTGTCTCTTTGTCAGCGGCATCACGTCGTTGGAAAACATGGATTTATGAAGTTGTTTCTTGATCACGTGTATCAAGGAACGTTGGTCGTGTTTTGAGAGGGGTGGGCAGGGCAGCTCTGTAAGGGTTGGCGGTGGCAGCGATGGCCCAGTGAGGGCTGGCGGTGGGAGCGGCAGTGGGAGCGGTGGCAGCATCCTGGGTTTTCGCTGGGGTCTGGCCACTTTCATCGTCGTTCCCTTGCATATTGTCAGTAGTGATTGTTGTTTTCACAAATCCAGTACTTACTGTTATGACATTAGTCTGCCGGAACGAGTTGGTGATTTCACCGCCACACAGGGGGAGTATCGCAACCCGATAGAAATCCAATGGCAGCGGGAGAGAGCTGCCAGAGGGTGCTGACGTGTCCCATTCATTAAAGGCTCCAACGGCTTTGCTTGGGTCTTCGAACAAAAGCGCTCTGGATGTAGGTTGGCTGTGGGTTGGCTGTGAAATGAAGGGATCTGTGGTGAAGGGGGCGAGGAAGGCATCCGACAGCATGGTAATGGTGGCATGATCTAAAGGTAACGGAGCAAGTGTGTGGGTACCTGGTATAGTGGATGGCTGCTGATTAAAGTCGGAAAGGTTCTGATGTTCATCCAGAAAGGAGGGGTCTTGAAGATCGTCATCAGTGCTGTTAGTACCGCCGATGATTATCCCAGAGGCGAAATGTGGTGCTACCTGTATTGAACTCAGCGGATGTGGCACGATTAGAGTCTGAGTCAAAAAGACTCACGTTCCTATGTCCCCTTGTGTAGCGCGGGGCCATCAAGTGGTGGTGGTGGAGATGCGCCGAGCAAGCCTGCTGCTATATAAATATGTAGATGCAGCACACAGTATCACCCAAATAAGATATCATATGATTTATCTCGGATCAGATAACAAGTCGATACGGCCAAACTTCAAGTACATTGCACGTTAATGAAAATATAGTCCCTACTATGAAAAATGAATAAGTATGGTCAAATATCCTATATGGAAGCAACTTACTTACCATTATTCAATCCAATCCCCATCAATACCATCGCTACAGGAAATATTATCGTCATCGTCATCGTACACAAGATCATCCGATATGTTGGAGTCCGTTTCATCAGAACGTTCGAGATCGGGAAGAGCCGAAATGTAGTTCAGTTGCGTTTGAGTGAGGGTCAACGATGCTAGCTCATCGGCATACACAGCGTGACGATAAGCTATATCATCTTCGATATTGCTGCTCCAGGCTTCTGCCTCTCCCATGAGAAGCTCGAGAACTTTGGTAACCGCAGACAGCTCACTCCTGTCCTGCTTCTCAATCTCCAAAAGGGTGTCCTTCATCTTTTCCAGAGCGTCAATTTCACGGAGCATTGTTGATAAACGGGAGACTATGGAGTCCCTCGATGCAAGTTGGGAAATATATAGTTTATTAAAAAGTTTGCTAGGCAGCTGTGATAAGCCCTTCTTGAGGGGTCCTTCCTCCTAATGTTGAGCCGACATCAAAGCGCATGGAGAGGTTAAACGTCAAGAACTTACCTCAACCACATTCCCCAGGGTCAGTAAAGTGCGAGGTTTTCGACCTAACGATCGCAGGGCAAGCCGCACCCCAAGAGGCCTAGGAGAAGTACAGAGTTTGTAAGGGGTATACATTCTCTGCATCGTCTTGTTGGCCTGATAGGTGTGTTTTCGAAATACAGACTCTTCAACTTCAGGCGATTGGGAGCATGGAGAGGAGCTCAAGGTAGGAGGAGTGGGAAATTTCGCCTTGACTGAGTCCTCCAGTTCTTTGGAGTCGATCGGGCACACACGGGGGGGTGTTTAAAAGAGAACCTGGTCAATTGAGAAGGGAGTTTGGGGACTAGAATTGGTAGACGACTTCAAGGAAGTGGAAAGACGAGGCATATGTTCCATGACGACAAGAGGCCGCCTGAAAGGACTTAGAGAGCGTAGTGACAGAGGCTTCCTTAGGCGGAGCTTGAATGACTTAATTGAATTCCTGCTCCAAGGCCCCCGTAGTGAGAGAGATGGATGTCCAGTCGTGCACTCCCCTCTATCTTATTCATCACCAAATTTGCTGACCATTCTCTGCAGCCACCCACTCGAATGTCCTAGTTGCAAGCAAGGCTCATTTCCCCTCACCCACAGGACTGGTCAATCATCTGAATTCAACGCCATGTACTCTACCTTCTGCCCATAAAGTTCTGACGTCTGTCCCTCCAGCTCTCTATCAACGTCCTGGGGAGACTGTCACAGGACAGTATCATTCAAGATCAGGTTACATATTTGGGGAAGGAGAGACACTACTGGATAAGTTGTGCAAGGATACATACGAGGATCATCGGGAGCATGTCCCTTATTATCCGTTCCAGGACGAAGGAGAATGGGAACTGGCAAAGTTCCTATCCATCCATCTTACTCAGACCGAAATAACACAGTTTCTCAAATTGAAATGGGTACGTTGCGAGTTGCAAAATTCTCCAGATACCGTCTTGATGGATTCTCTGTGTAATCCAGTTCCTGACCCGACCAAAGCCATCATTTACGTCCACCCAACAGTTACGTGGATGGCTCGATGCGTTACCCAATGGTCCCGAATGGCAATGCACCGAGATAACAGTTAAGGACTGTCCGACTTCTTGGCCAATCTGTCTCCTCTGGCGTGACACAAAGGCAGTCGTGGAGGATATCCTCAGCAATCCAATCTTCGCAAATAATATGACCTTCGATCCACACACCGTTATGCGAGGGACAGAGAGAGAGTACAGTGAATTCTTTACAGCAGATCGAGCACATCGAATTCAGGTATGTGTTGTGACATATACCTCCCCGCTGAATGATGTACTTGTTACAGGACCAGCTTCCAGAGGGGGCTACACTAGTGCCCATCATTGTCGCGTCCGACAAGACTCCTGTAACGCGTCATACCAGTGGACTCGAGATGCACCCCGTATTCGTTACTGTCGGGAACATCCAATTGGATGTTCGTATGCAAGCAACGTCGCATGCATGGCGATGCGTAGCATTCCTCCCTGTACCCGATTTTGATGTGCATCCCGATTTCCAGACCCTCTTGTCCGCTCATGTCTTTCACTCGTGCATGGACACTGTTTTTGCTTCACTAAAAGAGTCCGCGCAGCACAGTGGAGCTATGACAGACGCTCTAGGATACGTCCAGAACTGTTTCACCCTGCTTGTCACGTATATCGCTGATCTGCCTGAACAGCAGCTCGTTGCATGTGTCGCAAAAAACACATCTCCCACCACTACCGCAACACTCCCAGAATTTGGGGATCCCTTTTCCCATCCTCCCCGAACTGGCGCAGACACCCTGCGGCAAATACAGCAATTATGTGCCGATATACATCCATGGGACATTGCTACGTTTCTGTCATATCCGCTCCGATCTCCGGACCTTTTACTCTTCTCTGTCCTCCGTAGTCCGGACTTCGTTCCTTCATACCAGACTCCGTTCTCCGAGTATTGGACTTCCTCGACTTCCTTATTTAGTATTCCCTTTATACCTTCGTCCCTCCATTCTTTAGTTACGACCCTTAGTATCACCCCTTAGACCCTTCACCACACCATATGCTTTCACTACGTATGCCTCCCGTCTCCATATGCTTCCCTCTTACCCGACGTACCTTACCATACAATCCTCCATTCCTCTGTCTGAACTCCGGACCGGACTTGAGTATATAAGCTTCCTGTACTCCACTTCTGTACCTCAGTACGAATATCAAACCAGTCACCTCCTGTCTCTCGTCCGACTCCTTTCTCCCTCTCTTCTCTCTCCCTTCCTCCTACAAAATATGAGGACAGAGTCTAGGCAAGGGCGCGACACATAAGTCCTGTGCCAACATCCTCCTAGGTACCCCCTTGTCGCTCCGAACTCCGTTCGTCCCCCCTATGAACTTCGTATATTAACCTTCGGAACTCCGTTCGGACTTGAGTCTGGAGGAACTGGACTTGACAGTTTCAAAGGAAGGCAAAGGCGACCAAACTACTCGGGGTCCATCTGCTGTTCTGGAGAAATTGGAAGTTTTCAGATCCTGCTTACTTTCTGATTGGCGAGCTACTACACACGTGTCACAAGTTTTTCTTCAATCATCCGCTCAAGTGGTGCAAGGAAGTCGCTGGTCACCACATTCTTGATACCCATTACAAGACCCAGCATAAGTGAGTTGGCGTCTGTCACTTCAATTCGGGAATATCCCATGTCAAGCAGATGACCGGTCACGATCATCGTGACATCCAGCGCACAATCGTTCCTATGATCACAAAGGCGTCCCCTGCAGTCACGCCTCTCTTCGTCTACAATATTCGTTCCATTGTCGAGTTTATCTACAAGGCGCAAAGCCCTGTCCATACCAATGCATCCATTGCATCAATGGTTGAAGCACTTGCCGAGTTCCATGCAACCAAGCATGCCATTATCGACACTGAGGCTCAGAGGGGCACCAGCGGGCCAAGGTCGGACTTCAACATTCCGAAGCTGGAGTTAATGCAGAGTTTTGCTCGCAACATCAAGGATAATGGTACCTTATTGCAGTACACTGCCGACGTTACAGAATGTCTGCTTATTACTCACTGCAAGCTTCCATTCCAGAGAACCAACTGGCATACGAACACATTTGCAGACCAAGTTGTGGCCTTACTCAACTGTGATGAAAACATACACTGCTTCGACCTCTACCTGCTTCTCCGCCAATCAAACCAACCTCTGGAAAACGTCATCGCCATCGAAGATGAGGAGGTCTCGACGATCAACCCGCTATCCTCTCTTATCACCCACATCCTTCCTGGCACGGAAGTCTCTTTCTCCAGGCCACATCCTTCCTGCAACTTCTTTGCAAACCCCAATGGGTTCATGTCATTGTCAGGTGCCATCACATTTCATGTCACTGTTCAGCCGGACTGCACAGGAATCACAGTCGCGCAAATGCAAGATGCCTATCCCTTTCCCCATGCTGAATATTATATCGGTCAGTACATCTGGACTGCTTCAGATGGTGACCCAACATCCTTGTGGTCTCCTTCGGGGTTGGTGAACGTTTGGCACAAGTGCCGTATCCAGCAACGCTCATCCTTCTGATCGCGGTACTTGATGCGCAGCCAAGTTGTTCAAGCTCACCCATGTTCTGAGGAGCACCTGTTTGGATTGCATGATGCTGTGCTTCTCAATGGCACAGACGCTAATGTGTTGTGTAAGCATTAATTGCCATGTCGCTTGTCTGTTCTGATTGATATTCAGATGTTGCTTGAGTCAAAGCTATTTTTTCCCCGAAGATCCATCCTCGTCTCACCCTCCCTTCATATCTAGTATCTCCCCTCCTCTTTGTCAAATACTTTACTGTGTGCACCAGTCCCACTGTTATATCGTATACGCTGACCTAATTATTTTTCACTTTCTCTTCACTAGTTCACCGGTCACGTGACTAAATCACATGACACGGCCTAGACCATGACATCATATGACGTCATGACACGTGGTCACCTCATTCTTTTAATCACCGTCCTTACGCTTCCACGTCACAGAACCCTCCCACACTCGTGGGATATCACTTACTGTATATAGCTTACCTTCACACCTTATCTGTAGCACAGCTTGGTCTGTGCGCGTTCCTCTGCAATATATAAAGGGTGCGTCCTCAGCTGGTATCCCCAGCTTTGGCCACTTGTTCCTTGGGTTAAAACCTTGGACGATAAGTGCTTTCCTCTGCTCTCATCTTTTCTGCGAGGCTTTACGGCAAGCCTTCAGTTGCTCAGCTTCGGTGTTTTTGCTTCCGCATAACACCCACAGGCGGGAGTCTATCCAAATGGGGAGAATTTATCCAAATGGGAAAATTTTCAGGCTAGTCCAAAAAGAAAATGGGCAAAACCCATCCTGAAAGGCTTTTCAGAACATAGATGTGCTCCACGAGTTCCACAAGCTCAAATACATCTGCCCCAACAAGACCTTCGGCAGAAAAGTTCCAAAGATTGAGCCTGAAGCTGATGACGCCAACGGGGAGGGCGGCGGGACGAAGACCAGCAGGAGCAAGCGAGACAAGTACAAGGGTGGCCTCGTGTTTGAACCCAAGCGCGGCTTGTGGGACAAATTTATTTTGGTCATGGATTTCAATTCGCCCTATCCTACATCAGGAAAAAAGGGAAATGGCTGTAGTAATGCCATAATTATGTAGTACTATGTTGTCACCAGTAGAATGGAACCTTAAATCACACACGACATAGACTCTGTTGTAATCGGGTCACTACAGTAGGCACTTGGCGTCACATATAATACAACAGATACATATGTACAGTACAGAGCAACTACTCAACTCACATGCCGTCCACCCAAGTCTGCTTTCCCCATTGTTGATCGCTCTGCTGGGTATGAGGTGACATGGCTGGATCAATCTGGACGCTGGGATAACCACTGCGTTAGGCGAGTGGTTGCAGGTTGATTGCGCAGACACTACGGCGCCACCGTCCGCTCTGGCTTCCGTGCGCACGGTCCGTCTTCGAGTGACCTCACCCATGTCGTCGTCGTGGTAGTGGTGGGTGTGCTGTTGCGTGCCCTCGCCCACGTCGTCGTCACTGGTGTGGTGGACGCACCATCGCGGTGCCCTTGCCCTTGCTCGCATCGTGGTGGTGGTGGTGGTGGTGATGGTGGGTGTGCCGTTATGTGCTGTCGCCCACATCGTTGTCACCGCTGGTGGTGGTCGGTGCACCGTTGTGTGCCCTCGCCCGCATCGTCGTCGCCAGGGTGGTGGATGCACCGTCGCGGTGTCCTTGCCCTTGCTCGCATCGTTGAGGTGGTGGTGGTGGGTGCGCCGTTGTGTACCCTCGCCTGCGTCGTCGTCGCCAGGGTGGTGGATGCACTGTTGCGGTGCCCCTGCCCTTGCTCGCATCGTCGTGGTGAACCCCTCAACTCACCCCCTTGCCCCCTCACACCTTCAGGCTTATCAGGTGGCTCTGTGGGTACGTCCGGGTGACACTCGTCGACGAGTCGTCGTCACCCGTCGTGTCCCCAGGGCCTCTGGTGGTCTCGGCTCCCTCGATTTGGTTGGTCGGCTGGTATCGTGGCTGCGCACGCACCACTGTCGGGCGTGGTGGTACTAATTGCCGTTGTCGTCGATCTCTCGGTGGTGCTGAGAGTACCAGTGGGGGTGGGGGGAAATGAGAAAGAGGGTGGGCACAAGGGATGAGGAGAGAACATAACATGGCGGAGGTGCATAAGCATGAGACTTAGCGTTGACGGAGTCGAGTATCCAAGTCACGTGACAGTCACGTGACACTTCAACATAAATTTTCGCTTGTATCTGCTGTGTCTAACTTCAACGTTCTTCCACTTCCACCACCGCTGCACCTTTCATACCTCACACCTGCATGCTCCCACTCATCTCTCCTACCCCATTGTGCCCTGAGTCACCCCGAGTCACTTCACTCGTACGTGCTTTGTGCTCCTTGTCTCTCTGGATACTCTGACACCTTCTCACCTCGCCTCATCTTGGGATGGCCCTTCAATGTGAGTGACCTTCCCTCTCTTCTCTCACTCTTACTGATAAATTCACTTTATACTGTCTCTTGTCCTCCTTTTAGCCTTTCAAACTTACTGTGAGTGACTCTCTTGCTCCCTTGTTCTAAAGGATACTAACATACACTTCAGGAAGAAGGTCTAGCTATGTACAGGTAAAGTGGAGGTCTCTAGGCTATTGATAGTAGTAGTGTTAGTTTTTGCCTGTATTGTTTACTGTGTTGTTTAGTAATATTATTACTTTTTGGTTTTTGCTCCATTGTGTCCTGTTGCATTTTATAGCTAAATTTAAAGATTACTATGCCATGCTACAGTGTCTACATTGTATTCTGTTGCATCATGTAAAGGCTACTACTGTGTGCTACAGTAGTATTTCATAAATTTTTGTCAACTATGTTGAAGGGGGAAGCTGACAGGGACTACAGGAACTATAGATGCTATATAGTGCTGTATAGTAATTGTTTTTTTTCCTGATGTAGCATCATCCAAGAGTACAACATTGACTTTACAACTGTGGAACGGACAGCGGAGGATGTATGTGGGCTGTATTTTCATCTTGATTCGTGCTTCTCATGGGCTTAAAGGAGGGAGAGGACCAAATTCCAGAACCTCCAGGTGCTGAGGTGCCGCAAGGTGTCTTACCTCGGCTCATTGCAACGCTCGTGCAACGTCGAAGACAAGTCAAATCTCTGATGAAGGACCGCTCGATAACCCATGCGAAGCTCCTGCAGGTGATCGAACAATTAGTTGTACGCAACCAAGGACTAACAACTCGCGCCCAACATAGTACGACATCAAGCAACAGGCACTCAAGCTCACTGCTAATAGTATGTACGGGTGTCTCGGATTTGAATACTCTAGATTCCATGCCCGTGCCCTCGCTGCCCTCACGACATTCAAAGGACGAGAGATCTTGACCCATACTCGTGAATTGGCCGAAAGTCTACAGCTAGACGTGAGTGACAGATATCCTCTGTTTCGGGGCTGCCATCGATATCACCCTACCCACCCTCGTCTCCCTAGGTCATTTATGGGGACACTGATTCCGTCTTTGTCAATTCTAATGTTACCGAACTCTCCGACGCCCTCAAGATTTCTGCAGATCTCAAAAAGGCCGTCAATGACCGATACAAACTTCTCGAAATCGACTAGGATGGTATTTTTGCACGACTGTTACTCCTCCAGAAGAAGAAATATGCTGCCATCAAGGTTGAAGATGGGTCGCGCACTTCCACAGAGGTTAAAGGTCTAGACATGAAGCGTAGAGAATATTGTGCATTGTCAA
The DNA here is from genome assembly GCA_038089355.1 of Pulveroboletus ridleyi. NCBI lineage: Eukaryota > Fungi > Basidiomycota > Agaricomycetes > Boletales > Boletaceae > Pulveroboletus > Pulveroboletus ridleyi. The sequence continues at coordinate 42 of JBBPKS010000042.1, read as the reverse complement.
AGAACGTCTCTCAGTAAGTGGCTTCAGTGTTTCCCTTTGGTA
>JBBPKS010000041.1:0-29091 GCA_038089355.1 Pulveroboletus ridleyi | reverse complement strand
ACCCTTTTACTGTAGTACGCACTTAGTTACCTTTTATGGTAATATTACGTAATCATGTACCTACAGTTTCACACTCAGACTACTGAGTTTAAAATAAGTCTCTTGACTCGTAACCATCAGCTGAGAGTGTCCCAACTGACTCAAGCACTCTATGTAAGTCCTATTAGCCATCCTCTGCAGCTACTAGGGTCCTGTTCAACATTCGGTTTGTCCATCCGTCTGGGGATGATACGCGGTCAAGATCTTCTGAGAGATTCCGAGGAGATTGCACAACTCGGTTGTGAACTCCGAGACGAATTGCGGACCCCGGTCCGATACAATAGTGGAGGGGAGGCCGTGAATACACCATACGGCATCCCTAAATATCTTGGCGAGATCCATCGAGGATGTTGCCTTTTTACAGGGTTCATAAATAACTTCTTTACTAAATCGGTCTACGATAACGCAAATGGCATCGAAGCCGTGGCTTTCCAGAAGTCCGGTGACGAAATCTACTGATAAATCTTCCCAGGGTCGCTTGGACACGGGAAGAGGTTGGATAGACTGCTTTGGTGCTGTTTGCGATCCCTTCGTGAGGGCGCACGTGTAGCAGTGATTAACATAATTGGTAATGTCTCGGTGCATTCCCGGCCAGGAGAACGCGCGTCGGATTCTATCGTACGTGTGGTACATGCCCGCATGGCCAGACACTGGGTCATCGTGAGATAATTTAAGGAGATCTAGACGAAGCGATTCCAGAACGTAGATTCGATCGGAGTCTTCATTAATAAAGAGAGAGGAGACGATATCGTAGGTAAAATGATTTATTTTTTCGTTTTGTATTTTTTCTGATTCTTTTCGTAAATTAATGTGAAACGGTGATTCTAAGGTAACTCCGGATATAAATAGTTTTTCTGGTAGCATGATAATGTCTTTATTTAAGTCTGTAACGGCATCGCCGTGATCCGGATGGCGAGATAGCGCGTCGGCCCTGTTGGTTGATCCGGGCTAGTATACGAACATGAGATTGAACTCTTGGAGAAGTGCGTGCCAGCATGCTTGTCGGCCGGATAGGGTCTGTGGCTTCTTCCAATATTCAAGATTTCGATGGTCGGTCCAGACTTCGAAACTTTCTTGTCCGATGAGGTAGTGGCGCCATTCTTCCAAAGCGCAGATAACTGCCAGCAGTTCTTTATCGTAAATAGGGTAGTTCTGCTCGGCCGAGTTAAAGCTGTGCGAGAGGAAGGCACAGGGTCGCCATTCCGAATCTTCGCACTCCTGCCAGAGGACGGCTCCTGTGGCGATGTCTGAGGCATCGGTTTCCAAACGCATCCCTCGTGTTGAGTCCGGGTATGGGAGGAGCGGTGCTTCCGTGAATTTCTTTTTGAGGGCTTCGAATGCCCGTTTTTCTTCTTGACCCCACCGGAAGGGGGTGTCTTTCTTTGTTAGGTCGTTCAACGGCCTGGCAATTGTTGAACGAGTGTAACTCATCCACTACCCTTTTACTGGAGTACGCACTTAGTTACCTTTTATGGTAATATTACGTAATCATGTACCTACAGTTTCACACTCAGACTACTGAGTTTGAATAAGTCTCTTGACTCGTAACCATCAGCTGAGAGCGTCCCAACTGACTCAAGCATTCTATGTAAGTCCTATTAGCCATCCTCTGCAGCTACTAGGGTTCTGTTCAACAGCAATGTCAGCGAAGCCAGCAATGAATTTTCTATAATAATTACAGAGGCCAAGGAAGGCCTGTACTTGCTTTAAGCGAGTTGGTTCGGGCCAGTTGGCGATAGCTTGGGTTTTCTTGCTTTGCATCTCAACGCCATGTTTCGAGACGTTCATGCCGAGGAATTCTACCTTATCGGCGCTGAAGGAGCATTTTTCCGGTTTGATAAATAGGTCGTTTTCACAGAGTCGTTGGAGGACTTCTTTGACCAGGGCTTCGTGTTGCTCTTTGGTTTTGCCCTTCGTGAAAATCATCATATCGTCCATGTAAATAATTAGGAAAGCGTATTGATCAGTGAAGATGTCGTTCATCATGTTCTGAAACGTGGGCGGGGAGTTAGTAAGCCCAAAATACATCACCGTGGGTTCGTAGGCCCCGATTGGCGTGACAAATGCCGCTTTCCATTTGTCGCCCTCCTTGATGCGAATGTTGTTGTAGCCCCAGCGCAAGTCCATTGCGGTGAACATATCGGCGCCCTTGAGCCGATCCACTAGCTGAGAGATAAGAGGTAGAGGGTAAGCGTTCTTGACGGTTCCCTCGTTTACATAACGGTAATCCATAACGAGCCGTTTCTTTCCGTCCTTCTTCGGGATGAAGAATACCGGCGAAGTTTGAGGGGACTTCGATGGGCGGAGATATTCTTTTTTAACCTCTTTTTCGATAAAACCACGAACTTCTTCCAGTTCGGTATCTGAAAGGGGAATGACTCGACCCTTCTTCGGTACGAAATCCGGTCGAGATCTATGGCATGGTCCCATGGCTTGCGCAGGGGTAACCGATTAGATTCCTGTTCGGAGAACACGTCAAGGAAGTCATGATAGACCTCAGGAACCTTTTCCTTGAGTCCGGGCTCAATGCTTTGAATAAGTGCCCGTGCGTATGCATTGCATTCGTCGGTACACCTGGTGAATTCTAATTTCTTGTCGACCCAGTTGATTTCGGGATTGTGGCGTGATAGCCAGTCGTAACCTATGATCATTGGGTGAGTTCCCAGCCCAATTACAAATGCATGGATCTTCTCATGATGGCCGTTGATCGAGGCCACGAGTTCGGCTTTGTGCGAGATCTTCCCAAGAGATCCGACTTGACCGTCTGCGTTATATACGTTGATTTCCTCGTCGAGAGGAATGAGGTCGATCTTGTGCTTGGCGCACCACTTTCGGTCGACGAAGGTATTGACTGCACCGGAGTCGAGAAGAGCGGGTATCGTTACTTGTTTTTCTTCTTTTTCTGATTGATATAGAACATCGACGGAAACGGAGAATTCTTCGGGATTTTTCAAAGTGTTTTCTGTAGGGATTTTGTTAATAAATACCAATGGGAAAATTGTTTTCTTAAATAGGGAATTAAGCACACTATTTTTTAAGTCCAGTGCTGAGCTCTTTCGAGACCCCCTGGCGGACAGTGGAGAATTCTTTAAATTAATGAGCACCTGACTAATCGTACGAATGGGAAAATCCTCGTCGGTGCACTCGGAAAGCTCGGCTACAGGCTCAGTGCCAGCTACGGGGCTAATCAGTTCACCCTTGAGCACGGTCAACGAGTCGTCTATGCCTACCGCTTTCCTACCGGTGTGCCCGAGGATGTCCGTAGGACTTACAGGGGTAGAAGTACATAATGCCGAATCCATCGGCTCGAGACCAGATCTAACTAAAGTGTCACTATCATCCCTAATCGAGGGGTCCAAATGCGCAGTAACTATTTTTTTGATGTTTAAGAGATTTTCTAAATTTTTATTTTGTTTTTTGGCTTTTAATCTTGCAGCGAATAAACTATCGCCAACCGGTACCCTACTCCCGGTTAGCGGCTTCCTTTTAAAGCTTCGGATGCTTTCGCCTTAGCTTCTGATTCAAAGACATCCGCCCAGTATGCTCGGGCCTTGTCGGACATATAATCTTGCCGGCTTGTCGTAGCCGACCGGACGGCTGTTTGTGCTTGTGGCGCAGGAGGTTGATTGGCTGGTGGGTCCTCCACCCACGCTTCTGTGTAATACCCATCGGCGCCGGGTATCCAAACTTGCCGAAGATTCTGGGGCTTCGGCTGAGCCCATCCTTGTTGTGGGCCTTTCGGTTTCTGTGGGTGTGGGCAGTATCTTTGGATGTGGCCTGCCTCGCCACAGTTATAGCACGTAATTGACGGGTTTTGGGGCTGTCCTGTAACAGCATCTATTTGCATGGGCACACCACGCCCAGGTTGGGTTCCGTATTGCGTAAACCGCTGGTTAGGCGGTGGACCGTTGGGAGGGGCGTAACGGCGCGGGCCCCATTGCTGTGGCGGTTGGAATCTGCGCTCCACAGTGGCGGACTCAAATGATCGGCCGACCTTGCGGTAAGCCTCGATGAGGTCGTAGATATTATCTTCGACTGTCATATGGAGGTGGACTTGCATGTACACTCGGGCGTCCACAGCCCACTTAAATCTGAGATTCTCGGAAGAGAACCTCGAACTTCTGGAGGAAAGTGTCTATAGCAGCTCCATTCTGCTTGAGGGCGGTGAGAGCCTTGAAAGACTCATGTGCAAGGACGTCGATTTGGAAGTGGTCCTTGATTGTTTTGATGAGCTCGGGCCATTGCGGCCAGGCTTCGTCGCCTTTGGTATAGCCGAGTGATTTGCCGTCTCGGCCGACGACTTCCTTTTCTTCTTCTTCGACGTACTCCTCAAGTTGGAGCCGTGCAAAGGAGGCGGCATTTCCTTCCAGTCGGGACAGGACTGCCACGACACGAAGCTTTCTTGTATCCCATTTTTGGAGGGAAACCCATACTTTAATTCCGGTTAGCCAGTTCCAGAAGGTCTTGCGGTTGCTGTCCCATTTTCCGGGATCAGCCACCTTCTTGGCTACAGTGGCGGGGGAGTCGTTCTTCTCCCGAAGGAGAGCTTGGAGAAGAGCTTTGAGCTCATCGTTGGACAGGGAGGATGACGACATTTGTTGGTGGGAGCGAGATGGGCGAGAACGGGCAGGTGGTGTCGGGTCGGGTGTGGGCGGAGCAGAGGGTTCTCCTAATTCGGGAAGGGCGGAATAGAGCCCTTCGAAGCTTGGTGATCCGGGGGCAGACAGGTTGACAGTGCTTACTGCTTCATATCTTTCAATGAAGCTCTGGGCACGCTTGCGGGGGTGAAGGTCGATATAGCGTGTGGGGGAGGGGTTCGCGGCGGTTGGTCTTCTTCAACAATTTGCTTTGACGGGTGAAGAGCCTGTAAGGGTAGACACTCGATAACGAGTGGTGTCGTACGCATATCATGCGCTGACGATGGATGTCACAGGTGTTCCGCGAACCTGGGTACCTCAAACCACAGAGGTACCGCCCTAGTGCACTATGGGCAAACAGCAACTTTATCCTTATTTATAACGGCGGACGACCGTATGAATATCTGTTCGGGTGATATGCCCTGGCCCTTCATGCGGTGCCACTACGCTCGTCCCTTATGCCTGGGCCTGGCAACCACAACTCGTGGATTTGCTTTCTTTCTTGATTCTTCTGAGGCGGATAAAAACTCACGCGCTCTCAGTACTCTGCTGATGATAAGCCCTGAACGTCGGGCAGGTCACGTACTCGGGTTACGGTATGAAGCTTTGGCCAAGTGTTATGCGGACGCAAAAACACCGAAGCTGAGCGACTGAAGGCTTGCCATAAAGCCTCGCAGAAAGGATGAGAGCAAAGGAAAGCACTTATCGTCCAAGGTTTTAACCCAAGGAACAAGTGGCCAAAGCTGGGGATACCAGCTGAGGACGCACCCTTTATATATTGCAAGGAGATGCACACAGACCAAGCTATGCTACAGATAAGGTGTGAAAGTAAGCTACATGCGGTAAGTGATGTCCCACGGGTGTGGGAGAGTTCTGTGAGATGGAAGCGTAGCGACGGTAATTAAAAGGGTGAGGTGACCACGTGTTATGACATCATGGTCTGGGCCATGTCATGTGATCTAGTCACGTGACCGGTGAACAAGTGAAGAGAAAATGAAAAATAATTAGGTTAGCGTGTACGATATAACAGTCATCAGACAAGGAAGCAGATGAATTAAGTAAGAAAGCTACCAGATCCGACTCAGACTCGTCGGAGGTCAATGAGCTAGAGGAAGAGGCCAGGGAAGAGCAGGAAGATGACGAGGAAGAGGGGAATAACAAAGAAGAGGATGAAGTAGATGGCCTCGGAGACATAATGGATGATGATGACCCTCTCATTGCAGATGAGGATGAAATTCTTGACGATCATGTTTTCATTCAGGAGGGGTATGGGGCGCTATAGAACTACATTACTCTGGTCAATGATACATATATTCAAATATCATGTGGTTATACAAATGAAACACAGTATATACTGTGCAGATTGTTCACGAAACGAGCATACAATGTCTGCAGATGCTCAAGAGAGTGACGATATGGTGTGGCTCTCACATGAGAATCAGGTGTGATGTCATCTAAGCTGGATGGCGCGTTCACATCACACATCACTGTGTGTCACAGTTTTGCAACATTGCTGATGGTAGATGTACAAGAACAAGGGGATAAACCCCCAACCGGCAGTATTGACACTGAACACGACAATGAGGCAGTGGCCCCTGTCGACCCTGAGCACGTAGCAGAGGCTACTGAGGGGGTTGATGACAACCCTGCCAATGAAGGCCAAGCAGTTGATGACCACTTCGAGCTGTATTCGGAGTGCTCAAACATCCAAGAAAATGATGAACCTGTTGCCTACTTGGGTGCCATGCTCAACCTGCTGGATAATGACCAGTCTGTGTGGTGTGTGGTGATGGAGATCGCCAATGGAGATTCACCCCCTTTGGGCCTTGGGCTACAAGGGGATGAGGACCCCCGGCCGAGATGGACATGGTCCCTGATATACAGGGTGATCCATGAGGGCAGTGACTGCCTTGAGTGCCGATGACATATCGCCCATATCACAGCTGATATTGACAAGGGAGATCCCTCATTGAGCACAGCCCAGTCATACCCATCTGAGCATGCTTGACAGGAGTACAACCGAGGCTGGGATGAGTGTGATCATGCACAGATGACAGGACACAGTCTCAATATCGACCGTGTCCATGCAGCTATGACTGAACTCGTGAAACAAGTTCACATCTTCAAGGGATACTGCATATTCCCTGCTCGGAACCTCAGATCCAAGGCAGTACAGGCTCACCCACATGCATCATTCACCAGGCAAGAAGTTGCCACATCATATAATATAATCATGAAGGAGCTTATAGAGCAATCTCCACTCTGGATCAAAATGCACCTGGATGACCTAGTGGTCGAGACCGCACATGGGTCAATGGTCATCCCACAGGACGGACCACCTGATCTCACGCAGGTGCAGCTGGCTGCACTCAATGTAGCAGGGCCGAGGTCACCGACGAGTCTCTCAGCCGCTCCTTGGAGTGGTACAAGCAGGAGGCTCATTAGGTCAAGGTTTCCCTGGAGGACGTGCCTCCCTTGGTCGCCCATTCTGGCGTCCCGAGGGACTCATCCCTCCTCCAGCGATTCAGCACGGCCGTTGCAGTGTATGATGTGCCTCATATTCACCATGGCAATGCTGATGGGGGAGGTTCCCCCATGCAGCAAGACCACTTTGAGGACAGCAAACTCAAGAAGGACTGGTCACAGATGTGATCGGCCTCCCTCGTCGGGACTCACACAAGATTCAACTCTCACTCATTTTTTCTTTTTTTATTTCACTTGTTCCTGCCATTCCAGTTCTGTTTCTGTTTAGTATCCGTTGCCCTCGATTGTTCTCCGTATCTCGACTGTCTTGACATATCGCATTTCACATATTTACATTTATCTCATACTCATTTTACCTTGAATATATACTAATTGTGCTTTCTCTCTTTTTGAGCCACTGCTGGCTCTACCAGGGGAGGGTGTAAGGGGCAATAGCCCCTGTAGATACTAAATAGGGTAATAACCCCTGATTACACACTTATGAGCACATGTGATATGAGGTAATCACATGTGTGGTAGGTAGATAAAAAGGAGAGGCCTGTCCTGGTGACGGGCCAATCCTCATATATTACTCCTACATTACTCATCTGTGAATACCACTTGGTATACTTCACCAGTGTGAGTAAGGAGTGAGGACAGAGTGCAGAGCATCCAATATAACAATCTTACATGCATCTTTCCTAACACAGTCAAATTGGATCTTCCTATGTTCTTCAAGATTCACCTGGTAGTGAACGTGTTGAAGGTAAAACCCTACCAATCCCTGCTGCCCGGGCAGCCGATCTCTTGCCCCAATGTGATCAAGGTCTCGGAAGAGGGTCACCTGGAATATGAGGTTGAGGCAGTCGTCACCTCCTGCTTGAAGCGAGGGAAGTTGGAATATTGTGTGCGCCGGAAGGGGTACAACAAGACTGATGACACGTGGGAACCGGCTTCCCATCTTGACAATGCATGTGACATGGTTGATGTGTTCTACCACTCTTCCCCATCTGCTTCTCACCCACTGCGCAGTTTATTGCTTGGTGAGATGAATTGCTTATTTAATGTTTACAGCCCTGAAGCTGGCATGCTGTTTGCAATGACTCGTCTGGAACTTGAGTCATAGCAAAGGGGGGGTAATGTTACGAACCACTTCAGCCCCTTTTCTTTCTCGGTCACATGACTCATCACATGACCTGGGTCTAGACCATGACATCATATGACATCATGCCTCATGGCTGGCATGCCCTTTTAATCTCCATTAACCCTGGTGGGAACTCTCTCACATCCATGTACTTTAGCTAGCCATGTATAGTAGTTTATCCCACAGACCCTATGGTCCATGTGCACCTATCCACAGTATACATATTTGCCAGATGACCTACCATTATAAGGGGTTGACCTAACTGATAAACCTTGGCTACCCATGTCAAGTCATATGATCTTTGTCATTGCTGATTATCTGACACTCATTTTCCAGAAGACCTACCAATACAAGGTGCTTATAAGCCCTTACAAAATTTCTCTTATATTGTTTTTATTATACAAACTTGATTTATTACTAAGACATTATAAGGCCTTATCACAAAACCTGGAGTCTCGTGATCCATGTTTCCTGGAAATTTTATTGATAGATAACATACTTGCACCCAATGGGGCAGGCTAGAAGCAGCACATGTGCACAGATTTTTCCTAGTTTTGACTATGCACCTCCCCTGACACTTTCTTTCATGCTAGAGCAACAAGTTTCTTGAGATTGATCAATTTTCTGTTACTCTTCAATGCAGCTTCAATAACCGCAACATCTTGGAGCACACCTCTGGGACTACCCAATTCGTCCCCCTTTCCTTCCAAGGCCACCGCAAAGAAGCTCACCAATTCCAGTTCAACACCTCTGATCGGTTCATTGATCATTTCTTCCCTCTTGGCTGTGGTTTTTCCATCTATGTCCCGGGTTATGCAGATATTACCTCAGGTGAACATGCAGTTTCAGAGCACATCGCCTGCACATTGAAGACAAAGGATAAACAGGTGGAAGAACTTCACCGTGACCTCTCCATAGCCAATGCTAGGAATACTGAGGTTCAGAGGTCATATGAGAGACTGTCAGGAGACGCTCCTAGCTTACTAGATATCCCTTCAGTTGCTCATTCTTCATCTCACTGCCCTGCCATCCTTGCCTCAGCACCTTGCCATCTTCAAAAGTGTCACATCATCTCTCGCAGTTGAAGCATTCTCAGCCTGTCTTTGTAACCATTCCCCCTCCAGTACGATCAAGCTTCTTGAACAAGGTCGCAGTGTGTTTTGGAACCAACTCACTTGTCTCCGTTCTCCACTCAATGATGTCATTGCATCTGGTCCAACAGGAAGTAGATTGGCAGATGTGTTATATCATATACGCTAACCTAATTATTTTTCAATTTCACTTCACTCATTCACCAGTCATGTGACCAGATCACATGACACAACCTAGACCATGACATCATATGACATCACAACACGTGGTCACCACACTCTTTTAATTACTGTCGCTACGCTTCCGTATCACAGAACTCTCCCACACCCGTGGAATATCACTTACCATAGGTAGTATACGTTCACACCTTATCAGTAGCACAGCTTGGTCTGTGCGCCATTTCCTGCAATATATAAAGGGTGCGTCCTCAGCTGGTACCCCCAGCTTTGGCCACTTGTTCCTTGGGTTAAAACCTTGGACAATAAGTGTATTCCTTCGCTCTCACTTCTCTTGGCGAGGCTTTATGGCAAGCCTTCAGTTGCTCGGCTTCAGTGTTTGTGCTCTGCATAACAGATGATTTCACACAGCTCACTTTGCTCATTCACAATGCCCTCAGTTCACCCAGCACAGATTAGCATGATCGGGTGTACCACCTCAACTTTGAACTGCAATCTGTCATCGACCACATTCACATGTTACCTGGGCACTCACATTTCCTCTTGCCCTTAATCTTCCCTGATCTCCAACAGGCAGCCTGCGAGGGCCCCACCATTGCCATCAATGCAAGTAAATATGGCTGTGATGCTCTCATAGTCCTAGTTGGCCGCGATCCTGTTCATGTTCCATTGTTGGCTACCCATGAAGATATTCAAAGACTGTCATCAATGCTCAGTACAGTGGTCCAACATGTAAAGTATGAGGGTGTTGGAAGACATTTCTACCTCATCCCCCGATGCTGTGGGATGCCAGTGTTTCCCCCATTGTGTCATATCCGTCGAATCCAGGACTCCAGACTTAACTCCAGACACCTTTCCTGTGACCTCCAGTGCATTCTCGATGAGTCCGCATTCCTGACACCCTGGACCTTCTGTATTTAGCATTCCTTGTTCTTAGTGTTACACTCCATTCTTTGCTTACAGTACATAGCCACTAGCTTCGTCCCAGTTCACCCTCCATCCCTGTGCCTGCTTAGGAGCACAGCTCTGCTACACTTAGCATCCACACTCCGAACTATTAGTAAGACCTATGTTCTACTCCCATATATAAGGTCCCCGCACTTGTAGTAGATACTGCAGTTTGAATATCGACTTGGACAGTCTCCCAAGCTCACTCTGACCCCCTTGAGTCTCTAAGACTCTCTTCTGAACCATCCTTGGCCTTTGTTGCTTGTAACAAGGCCAATCCGACTTCCTCCGCCCGTTCCAAAATTACAGGACACTCCTGGAGTTGTGACAAGGGTGCACCACATATGGTGAAGCCAAGTCCTGCCCGAACTCCGGAGTACCGGAGTTACCTCCCGGAGACCCCAGTCTTAACACATCGTAGTTCTCCTCCAGACAATGTGTCCATCTCACTCTTGTATTTGGTGATGTCCCACTGCCAAATTCACTTCGCTTCTGCTCCGTTCAGGAAAGGTGAACAAAGTCTTGCAGATCTCTACATTTTGTTGTACACCCCTACCCTCACTGCCCTCATTCATGCTGGAAGATACAGCCCCCCACATCCTGTAACGGGAAGCAAATCCTGCATTGCTATATGTTGATTGAGTTGTAATTACTTATTAGATAGTACAATTGCTATTGCATTTACTGTTCAGCATTTACCATCATGAGTAGTGCAGTACATAGGTCTGATTAGTGCCATATCAGACAGTGATAAGGTACTCAGAATGCTGCAGTTGAATGCTTGAGCTTCCGCCTTGAATCGTCACAACAGGACAATCATCAAGCCCAGGAACCACTCGTAAGGTGCTGATGGCTAGTGTGTACCCCAGTCTCAATTTTAGCTTCAAAGTGGAGCAGATGCAAGCATGGTCAGGACGGACATTGTATCAAGCGTAGCATTACATAATCAATATACTGTGTAACTTCTACCACAAGTCAGTGCAGAATTCTTTTCTACCTGGCATCGATCCATTATCCTCTCTTGCAGTTATGTTCCTTGAACAGCTCTGATCACAGGCGTTCTTGCCTCTTTCACACACCCATATTGACCAACTTGGGTTGGTATATGCATTTGCAGACATCGATCGCTGAGATCTGGCTACACTGAGTGCTGTGCAGGAATATGCACCTGACATGGTACAGCAGGTTGTTGGCATGGATGAGACAGGTGTGCTTGAGAGCTGAATGAAGTTTTGCAGACTGGCATTTAGAGGCATGAGTGCCATCTACCAGGAGTTGGTAAGGAACATATATGAAGCATATCAAGAGGCATTCCATCTGGTTGCGAGGACTTTGCTTAAAATTACCATACCCTAATTGTGAGGTGACAGACCATCAGACCTGGCATGCGATGTCTCCACCTCACCCTGCACATGAAGCCTATCGCCACTTGCTGGATCCATCCAGGTACTTCCTTCACCTCTCCCTCCTTGAAATGACCAGCTCAAAAAACCAGTTCCTTCCAGAATCACTGTGTCAGATCAGGGCCATCAAGCTTATATGGGTTCAGCATGTATGCATCTCTTTCTCTCCACATGGCAGTAGTAAAACTAACATCTCAGGCAGTTAGTAAAGTGCATTCGCAGGCAAGGTCCCTTGCTACCAAATTTACACAAGGGGGCATGATGAATTATATCGATGAGGCAATTGCTATCGATCAGGAAGCACTAAAAGTTTGTCCTCCCGGCCACTCTGTGCAGTCTGCCTCCCTGGAGTTGCTCTCAATTCATCTTTTTGAGCATTACAAGTGGGTTGGGGAAGTGGTGGACCTGAACGAAACCATTATTCACAATCGAGAAGCACTAGCACTTCGTCCAGTGGGCCACTCAAATTGGTCAAGGTTGTTGACCAGTCTTGCTATTTGCCTCTCAACTTGATACAAGAAGGTCAGAGCAATGGAGGATCTGGACTAGGCCATTGTCCTCGACCAGGAAGCACTAGCACTTTGTCCAGTGGGCCACCCAGGTCAGTCGTTGTCACCGAGCAACCTTGCTATTTGCCTCTCCACTCTGTACAACAAGTTCAGGGCAAAGGAGGATGCAAGAAAGGCCATTGTTTTCTCTCAAGAAGTGCAGGGACTTCATCCAGTGAGCCACCTAGATCAGTTGTTCTTGTTGAACAACCTTGCAATTGACCTCTCTACTTGGTATGACAATTCCGGGGTAATGGAGGATCTGAACGAGGCCATTGTCCTCAATTGAGAAGCACTGGCACTTCATCCAGTTGGACACCCAGATGGATCATTATTGTTGAGCAACCTCACCATTCGCCTCTTTACTTGGTATAAGAAGTTTTGGGCAACAGAGGATCTGAATGAGGCCATTGTCCTCAATTGAGAAGCGCTGACACTTTGTTCAGTGGGCCACTGTTATGACTGCGTCGAGCAGTCATCGAAGGGAACGGGAAAACCCATCGGCCGGAAGAAACAACCAAACCCAACAGCCGATAACAAGGCTAGCCAGCAGAGAAAGGATACCTGTAACCCTGGCAGGGGAGCTGCAAATGCCAGCAAGCCACGTCGAGGGAGTGCCCATCGCGGACGAGGTTCTAACCCAAGTCCCAGGGGCCCAAGAGCAGTGAACTAGACAAGTGGTCAAAGCTGGGGTTTAGCCAGCCAGGACTGCCGCCTTATATACATATTGGCAAGGTCTGTGCACAGACCAAGCAATACACTACTATACAGGGAAGTAATAGATAAGGCTATGCTACATATGGTAAGACGGTAATGACCGTGGGTAGAGAATGGAAGTGCGGACGGAGATTAAGAGCGCAAGGCTGCCGTGAGGCGAACCCTGAGATCTGATCTGAGATCCACGGAGATCTAAATAAGATGTGATACATGGAGAGAGATTAGATCAGATCGGGAGATCTAGGAGGTGGCAGGATTGCTGTGGAGATCCGATGGAGATAAGGGTTAGGGTAGTCTAGGGGTTGTCAATGTGTAACCCTAGAGGCTATGACGTCGTGGATGATGTCAGGGGCTGGACTCATCATGTGACTGGTCATGTGATCGGCCTCGTGGGAGGTCACGTGACTAAAGGAGCGGGAGAAGGTAAGGAATATAGGAAAGGAGTGGAAGATGAAAAGTTAGGTGCACGCGGTTCATAACAGCCACCCACATCAGTCAAGGTCATTGAACAACCTTGCCATTTGCCTCTCCACTCAGTATGAGAAGTTTGGGGAATTGGAGGACCTAGGCGAGGCTGTTGTCCTTGATCGATTGAGAAGCACTTGCACCTCATCCAGTGGGTCACCCAGATCAGTCAAGGTCATTGAACAACCTTGCTATTTGCCTTTCCACTCAGTACAACAAATTTGGAACAATGGAGGATCTGAATGAGGCCATTGTCCTTGATCGGGAATCACTGGGGCTTCATCCAACAGGCCACCTAGATCAGTCAAGGTCATTGAACAACCTAGCTATCTGCCTCTCCACTCAATACAAGAAGTTTGGGGCAATGGAGGATCTGAATGAGGCCATTGTCCTTGATCAAGAAGCACTGGTGCTTTGTCCAGTGGGTCACCCACATTGGTCGTTCCTGTTGAACAACCTTGCTCTTCGCCTCTTCACTCTGTACAACCAGTTTGGGGCAGTGGAGGATTTGAACAATGCCATTGTCCTCACTTGAGAAGCACTGATGCTTTGTCCAGTGAATCACCCAGATTGGTTGTCATTACTGAACAACCTTGAAATTGGTGTCTTCACTCGGTATGACAAGTATGGGGCAATGGATGATTCGATATGTCCACTTCACTCTTGTATTTGCTGGTGCCTCACTGCCAAATTCACTTCGCTTCTGCTCCATTCAGGAAAGGTGAACAAAGTTTTGCTAACCTCTACGTTTCATCATACACCCCTACTCTCACTGCTCTCATTCATGCTAGAAGACAAAGCCCCTCACATCCTGCCATGAGAGGGAAGTCTTGCATTGCTATAGGTCAGGCAGAAGCTGTTGGCGAGAACAAGCTCGTTTCTGTTGGCACTGAACTGGCCATCTGTAAGGTTGCTGTATTGAATGCTTTGCACCCTGTCCTCACTCCTTACTCACACTGGTGAATTGTACCAAGTGGTATTCACAGATGAGTAATATAGGAGTAATATATGAGGATTGGCCCATTACCAGGACGGGCCTCTCCTTTTTATCTATCTACCACACATGTGATTACCTTGTATCACATGCACTCATAAGTGCACAATCAGGGGTTATTACCCTATTTAGTATCTACAGGGGCTATTGCCCCTTACACCCTCCCCCAGTAGAGCCAGCAGTGGCTCAAAAAGAGAGAAAGTGCAATTAGTATATATTCAAGGTAAAATGAGTATGAGATAAATGTAAATATGCGAAATGCAATATGTTGAGATGGTCGAGATATGGAGAGCAATCAAGGGCAATGGATACTAAATGGAAATGGAACTGGAATGGTAGGAACAAGTGAAATAAACAAAAAAAACAAGCAAGAGTTGAATCTTGCATAAGTCCTGACAAGGGAGGCCAATCACATTCGTGACCAGTCCTCCTTGAGCTTACTGTCCTTGTAGTGGTCCTGCTACATGGGGGAGCCTCCCCCATCAGCATCACCACAGTGAACGTGAGGTATGTTGTATGCTGCAACGGCCTTGCTAAATTGCCAGAGGAGGGCTGAGTCTCTTGGGATGCCAGGGTGGGCGGCCAAGAGAGGCATGTCCTCTGGGGATACCTTGATCTGACGGGCCTCCTGCTCGTACCACTCCAAGGAGCGGCCAAGGGACTCATCGGCAACCTCAGCCCTGAGGTCAGTCCTCAAAGGGCCATAGAGGTCCCAGGTGGTGGCGTTCTTGTTGTCTCCAGCAAATTCGATGTGCTCGAGTATCTCTCAAGCGCATTGACGAGTGCATTGAACAGCATCATCAGCAACGTGGGGGGTGACCCCATTAGCAGCCAGGTATGCTGCGATGTCAGTGAGGGTGGCTCCCTTGTAGAAGCCACCAGCCCAGGTGGACTTACATCCCTGAGCAGGTCCAACCTCGGCCCAGTCGAGGAAGGACTTGTACTGCCCAGGTACAATGAGGAGACAGGTGAGGCCATGTTGCCACACCATACGATTGATGTGCCCTCAGGGCATGGGTGCAAGTCAGTCCAGAAGGAGGAGGCCCCTCATCTGACGTCAAGTGGGAGCATTCAGCTCTGAGTCAGGGTCATCCGGGACGAGGGGGGTGCCAGTGGCTCCAGGGAAGACCTTCTGGATCATCTGGCACTGGTCGTCAGTGGGGCACTTATGCTGCCACCATTTGACATAGTTGATCCATACCCCATCAGGGGTGTCGAATGACAGAGTGTCACAAGGGAGGAGGGGCCTTTTCCCCAACAGGACGATTGGGCCTTGTGGTTGGCCCTTGGAGGAGCTACCCCTCTTCTGGGTAGCAGTGGATGTGGACCCTGACAGCTGGTCTGTGATGTGCGATGCAAGGGGCATGCTGGAGCTCTGCTCCTGAGTAGGTGGAGTAACGTGCTCCTGTGGGGTCATGGCACCTCCCTTGACACTAGTCAAGGTAGTGGTGGCCAGACTGGATGTGATGCACTCCTCAAGCGCTGGGGCAGCGGGCGGTGGTGCTGTCTCAGTAGGCTAGGCACCTGCATCCTTGGAGGCTCGGGCTGCCTCCTTCATGGCCTCTTTCTTTTTCTTGGCCTTTTCGGAGGCCCATGCAGGGGGCCTCCATTTCTTCATAATGGTGTGCAGTACTTCACTGGTGCCCAAGTCGCAGTGCTTCCTCCAGAGGTGGAGGAAGGTGAGCAGGTCCTGGGCCTGCTTGAGGTGAGGGGCTTTCCCCTCTTGTTCGTTTTGCGCCCTAGCAAACAGGGCACAGACACTGTCTCCAGTGTTGAAAAGGCAGATGGGGCCCATGATGCCCCTGTCCATATGGATGGTGAAGGTGGTAGACCACCGAGAAGGGGTGGAGGGACGAATCCCCTTCGAGATGTTTCAAAGGGAAGCCTCAAGAGACTCCCCTTGGTACGCATAGAGGTTTCCCTCTATCCTAACAAATAGGGTGCACACACCCTCTGAATTAATGGCATCCCCCAGGATGAGAACACCCTGGGGGAACTCTGACCCAGTGAATTTGGGAAAGAGATTCCCCTAGACAAGTGGTGGTGGGGCTGGCTTGTCCACGATCATGTCCTCATATGGGAGGACAGGAGGTAGCTTGGGGAGAGGAGAGATTGCTCTCTCCTTCCCCTTGTGAGAAGGAACTACAGGCAGATCCTGCGTGGGAAGCAGAAGGGGGGGAGTGTCAGGACCTGCCTGTGCCCTCCCCCTGAAAGAAGGAGCTGGTGGCTGGGGAGCCACTGCGAGGGGAACAGGAGGGGGAGCATCAGAGGTGCCACCCAAAGACGCAGCAAGGGTGTCACGCAGACGGGCAATTTTGTTGCGTGCCTCCACAAGTGAGGAGCAGAGGTTGCAATGGTCGCGTTGGAGGTGGTCAATGTGACTCACCAAGTCAGCATATGCGTCACGCCGACACAGACAAGCTACATTGTCAGTGAGGTCAGGGATGGCCTCAGGAATACTGTCTGTGTTGACGGCATAGCAGTGCTGAGGTGCAACACATATGTGTTGCAGGTCTTGTAGTCATGTTTGTGATGGAGGGTGGGCAAGTGGGGGTGGGAGATCCACCACCCAGGGGATGGACAATGGCGACGCTTGTTGCGACAAGTGTCATGCACAGGAGGCTGACCTTGCGGACGAGCCTCTGGGGGGGGTGTGATCGCACAAGAGGGATCAACCGTGGTCAATACCCTCTGGGGACTGGGAAATGTGAGGGGAGGATGGGGAGGATGGGGTAGGGGAGTGGCTATGCTCAGACATGCTATAGGATGGGGTGGTGGTGATGGTAGGAGGAGAGGAGGTGGTGGGCCCAATATGATATACTGAAAGGGGAAATATTACATAAAGAAATAAGATGTGGGAGTGAAATCAGGGGCAGTGTTAGTTGTGTGGACGTGTGGTGTCCTTGTTTGTTAATGCTACTATTGTATCTAATGTTTGTCTTTGTTTTTTCTTTGATTGTCATTTTTATCTGCTTTATTTTATTTTATTTGTTCTTTGGGTGTCATGTGGTTCATTTTATTTGCTAGTGTTGTGGGTTGATTGATTGATTGATCCATCATATTACCCACTTGGTAGGTTTGTGCACCTTGGCGCACTCATTGCCTTGTGAGGCAGCTGGTATACATTTTGTATGCCATGGAGCTCAAGGTACCTGTCTAGGGCCTCGAGCTCATGACAATTGGAGCTGGGCTCCCAAGTGGAATCTCCGAGGTTCCACTTGATGAGAAAATGGGCTGTTTGGCCCTCCCAGCAGTGGGCGAGTATCTTGTCCACCAACCATTCATCGGTGTCGAATGATCCAACATCGTAGAACGCGCACGCGTCCCTTTTTGGGAAGAGCGTGTCATCATTCTTTTCATAGCAACATAGCAAGGCTACGTGAAATCGCAGATGAATATGCCGCTTCTGGAGCTCCACAGGGAGTTCCAGAGTATAGGTGTCATTGACACCATCTTTCACCAGGACCTTCATAGGTCCAATGTACTTAGGTATGAGCTTTCGAGCTCTGCTCTTTGGCATTGCCAAGTTCTGGGTTGATAAATAGACCCAGTTGTTGACCTGGAGGGCAGTTCCCTCCTTCTGCCTTTTATTTGCATGGTGCATCCGTGCCACTCTGCTCTCTATGATGGCATCATGGGCCATCTCCAGGTTCTCCCTGGCCTGGTAAATGAACTTCCGAACACCTGGGGCACTCGACACGGACCTCTGTGAGATGTGTTGCATCAGAATGGGCATATGCCCATAGTTTAGTTCAAACAGGGCAAACCTGGTCGAACTACTGATGCTCGAGTTAATTGCAAACTCAGTAAGGGGCAGCTTGTCTGCCCAATCCCTCTGGTTGGGTTGTACCAGTGCATGTAGAATCTGGATCACGTTCCAGATCGTGTGCTCAGAGGCACTGTCCATCTGCAGATGGAACACCATAGACATTAGGAGTTTGACTCCCATCATTCAGTGCAATTTGCGCCAGAATGCTGAGGTAAACTTGGCATCTCGGTCAGAGACTATCATCTCCAGTAATCCGTGTAGCCGCACTACCTCCTGCAGGAACTTCCTTGCAAGTTCAGAAGCCCGGATAGTAGTGCTGACTGGCACCAGGTGTATCATAAAGGTTAGGCAGCACAGGACCACCCACAGGTAGTCATGTCTGCTGCTCAGTGGGAATGGTCCCACAAAATCCATAGCAATGGAGCCCCAGGGCCTCTTGGGCACAGGCAGATTGTGCAGTAGGCCCTGAGGCCGTTAATTGTTGGTCTTCACAACCTGGCATGTAGGACAGGTTCGACAGAACCAGTCTACTTCTCAGCCAAGCCCTGGCCACCAATACCATCTGTGGATGTAATCCACCATCCTCTGGGACCCGAAGTGTCCCAGTGTCTTGTGTGCCTGGTCAATGACCAGGGCGGTGACTATGTCACCCTTGTACTTAGCTTGCAGGAGGCATAGTACCTCCTCCTCACCATGATTTCTTGTGTAGAGAAGATCCCCCCATGCAAGGAACCATGAGTGATGCCCCACCTGGGAAACGACCTTTGAGAAGAAGGTGTCATCCCAGTATCCCGTATGGATAGCGTCTAGAAAATCGGGTGCAGTCCCATATGAGATGGGTGGGGCCCTGGAGGCCTTGGCAGATTTGAGAATCAAGGGATCCTCCTCCACACTAGCACAAGGAGTGTCCTCAACTCTCCTTTCTGCGGCTGAAGCCAGTTCCTGGGCTTCCACCAGGTGGTTCTTCTGCTTTTCCTTCAGACATGAGCTCTGTCATGGTACTTCACTGATGGCGGCGAGCTTCAGCTCTTGCCATTGGTCGAGGGGAAGATCATCCCCCTCTGGATCTAACCAGGGGTTGGCGCTTGCCTAGTCTGGTTCTTCATTGGAGGCCATATCGCCCCCTTCACTCTCATAGTAGCGAGACAGACAGTCCACTACGAGGTTCTCAGAACCCTTCACGTAAATGATGGTAGCGTTGAATTGTAACAGGTAGTCAAGCCATCTGACTTGCCTACCAGACAGCTTACGCTGTGTCTTGAGGTAGCTGAGTGCCTCATGATTGGTTATGATCATGAATTTGAAGCCGAGGAGTTTGTCCTCCCATTTGAGGAGTCCCTCAATGATTGCAAGCATTTCCCACTCAAAAGTTCAATAGTTTTGCTGAGCATCACTCAGCTTCTTCAACATGAAGCTGGCAGGCCTGCATGTCTTCCAATCGGGCCCTTGCCCGTATAGTGCACCCACCCCATATAGGGAGGCGTTGCACACGAGCCATATAGGCTCATCCTTCCTCGGGTCGATTGGCCTGAGGATAGGGAATTTACACACCAGATCCTTAATGATCTGGAAACACTGGTCATAGATTTCTCTCCACTGGAACAGATGTCCATTCCGTTGTATCCCAGTCAATGATGTAGTATACACTGACACGTCTGGCATGAACTGTGCCAGGTATTCCACCAGTCCAACAAACCATTGGACCTCATTCAGCGAATGAGGGGTTCTCCAGTTCCGGATGTGGGACATTTTGTCCTTATCAGCATGTATGCCCTTCTGGTCAATTAAATGACCAAGGCAATCTAGTCTCTTGGCGTATAGATCACACTTCTCCTCCTCGAGGTAGAAGTCAGCCTTCACCAGTGTTTCAAACACAATCTGGAGGTGCCATTCATGGTCACTTCTACCTCGAGGTCCTTCGAGCCCTCACAAGGTGTTGACACTGTCATAGGGCACAAAAGTCAGTGGGAGATCGGGGTGGTGCTGGGGTGACAGATGCCCCTAGCACCAGACAAGGATTCGTCCAGAAGGGGGATGGTAGTGCCTCCCACAATCCATGAGTTAGATGCAAAGTTGACAACAGCGTGGTGTTGTTGTAGGCAGGGTATCCCCAGGATACAATCATAGCGATCAATGTTAGCTACATCAAAATATGTGTGGGCAGTAAATTCACCAATAAAAACAGAAGATTCACTCCCATGGGTGATCTTCGAGTGGCTGCCTATGCAGCCCAGTTGCAATGTGAGCTGTTGTGCGAGGGGGTATACCTCCATCCAGGTGACCTTCGCAAATGCGGGGCTCATGAAATTGCTGGTACTACCAGTATCAATCATTGTGTAGGCTGGACACCCATTGATGGTGATCCGGGCTGTCGCACACGCACATAGTGCTGGTGCAATCACTGGTTGACTACCAGGGTTATCCCCAGGCCCCATCTGTGTATGCATTGCATACCTGAAGAAACGGGAGTTAATTTCCCCCATCACACTCTGGTGTGCTACATTGAGTGCAGCCAGCCACACCTGCGTGAGATCAGGTGGTCCATCCCATGGGATGACCATCAACCCATGTGCAGTCTCAACCACTAGTTCATCTGGGTACATTTTGATCTGGAGTGGAGATCACTCTATGAGCTCCTCCATGATTATATTCAAGGGCTATGAGCAAGGAGTCCTGATGTGAAGGCTGCGAGTAGATAGCTCAGTCGTTGCACAGGCAAATGGAACGGGCATGGTAAATATGGAGATATAAAGTGGCATAGGTTCGTACTTACCTCAGTTGTTGTGTGGGCAAATGGACTGAGGTGTGAGTTTGATCTCAAGAGACTAAATAGCTGTTGTGCCACTCATAGGTACAAAGGAAATGAGCAGCACAAAGGGACAAAGGGTTCATCAAAAAGGAAAATGGTACAAAGGATGTCGTGTATACAAATGCCAAAGCAACGTCGTCAGTCTGTGCCTTGTGGCTGCGTGCACACTTGCCTAATCCTGACATATATTGTACAATGTGGTGACTTCTCACCTAGTGAATGATGCATGTGGGCAAGCCTGTACTGCCTTGGATCTGAGGTTCTGAGCGAGGAATATGTGGTATCCCTCGAAGATGTGAACTTGTTTCGGAGTTTGGTCATAGCTGCATGGACACGGTCGATATTGAGGCCATGTCCTGTCATCTGTGCACGATCACACTCGTCCCAGCCTCAGTTGTACTCCCATTGAGCATGCTCAGATGGGTATGACTGGGCTGCACTCAATGAGGGATCTCCCTCATCAATATCAGCTGTGATATGGGCGATACATCGTCAGCACTCAAGGCAGTCACTGCCCTCATTGATCACCCCATATATCAGGGACCATGTCCATCTCAGCCAGGGGTCCTCATCCCCTTGTAGCCCAAGGCCCAAAGAGGGTGAATCTCCATTGGTGATCTCCATCACCACACACCACACAGACTGGTCATTATCCAGCAGGTTGAGCATGGCACCCAAGTAGGCAACAGGTTCATCATCTTCTTGGATGTTTGAGCACTCCGAATACAGCTCGAAGTGGTCATCAACTGCTTGGCCTTCATTGGCGGGGTTGTCATTAACCCCCTCAGTAGCCTCTGCTACATGTTCAGGGTCAACAGGGGCCACTGCCTCATTGTCATGTTCAGTGTCAATACTGCCAGTTGGGGGTTTATCCCCTTGTTCTTGTACGTCTACAGTGTACAGTCACAGTTTTCCCACTGGTGGTATAGCCCTGTGAGGTTGATTGCACTGATTGGCCATATGGCCTTCCTTACCACAACAGAAGCAGGTGATACCCTGCATTCTCCCCTTATCTGGCAGTTGAGACCATCCTTTCATCTGGGTCGTTGGACCCTTTGACTGGGGAGCACCCACTCCCACCTTGCCCAGACTTACAGTCTTGGGTGAGTTGGCTGTCCTTCAACGGAACAGCGTGTTACCACGATGCACAAATTTGTGTGTGTCACCTGAGGTCCTGTCGACCCTCTTTCCCTGTGGGTACAAATCACTTCATCCTTGGGAGGTTTTCCCCCCAGAGCCAAAGTGGCTTGTTCTCATATGCAAGCTGATAGCCTTCTGGGTGGTTTCCATCTGCTGGACCTCCTTGAGGATCTCCTCAATACTAGAGTGCTCAGCAGATATACTGCAAGCCTCAAAGATACTACGGATTATTGTATGGGGCAACCCACAGAGGAACTTCCTCCTGAACAAATAATCGTCCAGGGGCTGTACCATCTGGTATGCATGATGTCTGAGGTCATTGTAAAAGGCAAGGGCCCCCTTCTCAGGGGAAAACCTCGTGTGGTCATACTGGTCTGCTGCGTTCTGTGCTGAGGCCTTGTGCACAAAGCATTTAAACAGCCTGGTGATCAGGTCCTCGAAGGACCAGAACCAGGTCACTCAATCTGGTGATTCGACCTCCTGGTTGTACCACTGGGAGGCTAGGTCCTCCAAGTACAACCCTGTGTACAGTACGCAATCTTCATCGCGATCTGGTCCAGTGACCTTGAATGTACAGAAGTACTTCAACAACTGGCTCAGCCAGTCGTCAAACTTCTCGAGGTCATCCTGACCTCTGTACTTCCCTAGTTTGGGCAGATTCATCACCTTCACCTCAGGCCCTACTGGGCCAGTCAATCACCCAACTTGTTCCCATATATGCTGCATGTATTGCTGCTGCATGTAATCCATGTAGCATGCATTACCAGGGGTGAATCCCCTGAGATAATTCTGATGATGAGATCATCCGGCGGGCTCACCTCTGCCACTCCTCATGTCAGATTGGCCATCGGATTGGCCGTCGGATTGACTACCATCATCCGAATCCCCTGGATCATCTGGGTCGTTTGGAGATCCCCCATTGAGGGGTCCTCCCTGTGGAGGGTCACCCTCCTCTGCATCACGTCGCCTGTGAGGCTGTTCCTCCTGGTGTGGGGCAGGTAGTTGGCCCTCATTGGTGTCACGACCATGGTCTCCCTGAACAGGTCCATTACTGAATGGTTAGCTGTCCCCTGCAGCATTATTCGCTGCTATGGCACAATCTCATGCCATTCAATGCAGGAGGGCTCTTTCCCTCTGTCCTGGGGTGCTGTACATGTTATGAACCGCGTGCACCTAACTTTTCATCTCTCACTCTTTTCCTACATTCTTTACTTCCTTCTGCTCCTTTAAGTCACGTGATGAGTCCAGCCTCTGACATCATCGCCAACATCATAGCCTCTAGGGGTACACATTGACAACCCTTAGACTACCCTAACCCTTATCTCCATCGGATCTCCACGGCAATCCTGCCACCTCCTAGATCTCCTGATCCGATCTAATGCCTTCCCATGTATCACATCTTATTTAGATCTCTGTGGATCTCAGATCAGATCTCAGGGTTCGCCTCATGGCAGCCTTGCGCTCTTCATCTCCGTCCGCACTTCCATTCCCTACCCACGGTCATTACCGTCTTACCATATGTAGCATAGCCTTATCTATTACTTCCCTGTATAGTAGTGTACTGCTTGGTCTGTGCGCAGACCTTGCCAATATATAAGGCGGCGGTCCTGGCTGGCTAAACCCCAGCTTTGACCACTTGTCTAGTTCACTGCTCTTGGGCCCCTGGGACTTGGGTTAAAACCTCGTCCGCTATAGGCACTCCCTCGACGTGGCTCGCTGGCACTTGTAGCTCCCCTGCCAGGGTTACAGGCTTTCTCTCCTTGCTGGCTAGCCTCGTTATTGGCTAAAGATTTGGTTGTTTCTTCCGGCCGAAGGGTTTCCCGTCCCCTTCGATGACTGCTCGACGCAGTCATAACAGTACAGATGGCACATGATGTCAGAATCCCAACCCAAGAGGTATGCTGGTCGATTCAGCATATTAGGGGTGAGGCCCCATTCTGTCGTTGTGCAACTAGCAGGGGCACTTTGGCTACAGGATGTTGCTGTCCCTTGCCTCACTGGGCTGCCTGCCTCGCTATGGGACATGAGGTCCACCTTGATAGGAACCAGGCTTATCACCCGGTCGGATGTTCCATTGTCATCTGCGAATCTTCATCACAATCATTCCAGCATCACAGCATTATGCTGCCTGGGATTTATCCCATGATTGTGGAACCCCTCGGGTCCCACATCGTACCTCAACCATTAATGTTGCATGTCCATGAGGAACTCATTGATGGTGGTGAGGGCCATTCTGGGATCAATGGGTACATTTCCCTCAGATTGGTCCCTCAGCAGGGGTGACATGCCCCCCATGTAGGCCCGTATGATTGGGCTCTCGGCCCTTGGGCCTGGTGACACCTCCAGCAAGGTCAATGAATGGTTGACATTCTCAGGTTGTGGGGTTAATGGGCTCATGAGGGTGGGGTCAGCTTCTGCTGCCCTTCCTCTGCTGTCCTTGACACTGCTCAGTGTCTGGGAGGCCTGTGCCTCCTCTGCTACTGCAGCGCCAGGCCCAGGTTCCATGCTCGGTCCCAGTGTCTCGCCTGTTGTCAAGGTTTTTACCCCCTTCTTGACGACCTTAGGATCTCTCAGGATTTCCTTGGGAGTCCTGGGTGGTCATGAGCTACCTGTTGAGGGGTTTTCCCCTCGTCCTGATGGTCTGGTTACCATCAACTTCGCTTGGCTGTGGGTCACCATGCGACTCATCATGAATACATGTTTTCACACTTCAAAAAATTGTAAGGTTGCTGTATTGGGTGCTCTGCACCCTGTCCTCACTCCTTACTCACACTGGTGAAGTGTACTGAGTGGTATTCACAGATGAGTAATGTAGGAGTAATATATGAGGATTGGCCTGTCACCAGGATGGGCCTCTCCTTTTTATCTACCTACTGCACATGTGATTACATGTGGTCGTAAGTGCACAATCAGGGGTTATTACCCTATTTAGTATCTACAGGGGCTATTGCCCCTTACACCATCGTTGGTCAGCACCTCCATGGTTTCACTGTGTTCACCCCCATCAAAGGTACCGAATCATCCATTGCCCGTGTCACTGAGGAACTCTGCAAGAACAAATGGGCACACATTGTGTGCCATGGTATTCCCATATTCCCAATCCTGAACAACCATTCGAGTCTGCGTTTGCTCTTCACGATGGATGCTTCATGATCCAGAAAATCATCCAGTGCGATTTAGGGAATCCCGAGTTTGCTTACCTCTTGGCCTGCCATACCGCTGTTGGGGACAAGGAGAGTCCAGGTGAGGTAATCCATCTCACATCGGCAATGCAGTTTACTGGATTCCGTTCAGTGATTGGGACGATGTGGGCGGTGGATGATGGTCATACAAATGAGATCACATCAATGTTTTATGACAACATGAAGGACGAATCTGGTCAGCTCGATTATACTCAAACAGTGTTCGCGTTGAACAAGATGATGAAAAAGGTAAGGGTACCATTCGATCAACGTGTGTTGTATGTACATCTTGGTGCGTAGTTAGTTTCATCTCATTATTTCACTTGCTGTTGCACTTGTTGTCTATAGCTGCTACCATGTACTGTCCAACCTGCTATTGATACTCCTGTACTCTCGCTTGAAGGTGAACTGGAAATGCAGCTTCCTACTTACAAATTTACGGCTTGGCGTGTAAACATTCTCAAATAACCTGACTTAGCCCACTTTGTTAGGTTGTGTATGGTAGAAAAATTATGGCCAAAAAATCTTGGTTTTTTTTTGGGGGGTTGCCCCTTGGGTGCAAGCTGGGATGCCACTCACTGAGATGCTGCCAGCCGAGATGCCACCAACCAAGATGCACTGGCTGGATGCTGCTGGCTGATCAAAGCATACCACTGCCAATGACCGACGACAACAAGCAAAGACCAACTGTGCTACCAGTACCAGGACAACACCATGCCTCCCTGCCACACTTCCGCATCACAGCCCTTGCCAAAGGGCAAATCAAAGGTGAAAAACAATGTTGAAAGCACTCCGTCTGCATCATGGAGCAACAACAATGTCCAGTTCTTGATTAATCAAGTCATCGCTCACAAGGCTGAAGCTGGTAATGGACTCAACTTCAAGAAATCTTTCTGGCAGTCTGTCTCCAGCTCTCCTGAGCTTGCTCATCCTGCGAAAGGTGGCCCTAAGACGGGGAACACTTGCAAGGAGAAATGGAATCAGATAAGGACTCTGCTTATTGTTGAATCTCCTTGCTAATGATTCCTCTAGCTCAGAAAAACATTTGCTGTGATCAATCTACTTGCACATGCATCAGGGTTTGCATACTCGCTCGGGTTAGGAGCTAATATTGGCATTGAAAATGAAACAGTATGGGTGGAGTATATCAAGGTATGTGACTCTGTATTTGCACAGTATTATATATCACATTTTTAATAGAAGAATCTGGCTGCCTCCCCTTTCAAGAACAAGGGTTGGCTGTTCTACGACAAGATGCTACTTCTTGGCCCATCAAAGAGCAAAGGCAAGAATCGGTTTCCTCCTCACAGCGCAGAATCTGCCGGCCCTTCCACAAGTGCTCCCCAATCCTCGAATTTTAATGACCCACCCCATTCATGTGGGAATTCAAGTGGAGTGGGCAGTAGTGGTGAAGGTGAACCCAAGGATAGCGCCGGTATTGGTACCACAACAGGGCCAGAGAACGTGCCATTTTCTACTGGTATGAGTGCGACTACATCACTGGTGACTGCGCCAGTGCTATTGGAATTCCGTGGCCCCTCGACACTGTCAAACTTCACCCCCCCCACTGCCCCATCTTTGTATACCAGCTTGCTAGTCAGTTCCATCAAGCCCTCCTCGAGTGTGTCAGTTTGTGCTCAGTTTAACAGAAAGCACAAGGCTGACGATGACAAGGCAGTTACACAAGCTATCGTGATCACATTGCAGAGAAAGGAAGCGATACCATATCACACCTCGATACTCACAGGGGAAGGGTGGGTAAAGGAGCTCCTTGATGGACATCCCGAGCGTATCCGCACTGAGCTGGGTGTTCACAAGGAGGTATTCCATATCTTGGTTGCAGAATTACAGAAAGCAGGGTATTCGCACTCCAAGCATGTCAAGATAGAGGAACAACTCGCCATTTTCTTGTACATTTGTGTGACTGGGTTGATCACCAGGCATGTCGGTGAGCGGTTTCAGCGCTCGAATAGCACGATATCAAAGTATACTCTAATTTTGTAGTTGATAATCATCTAATCTTGGCTTTGTTACAGGTATTTCAAGAGGATTCTTTGCGCCTTCTCTTCTCCTGCAATATATGATAGATATGTTCAGCTCCCACGTGCTGGTGATCCCACACCTGAGATCATCAAGATGGACCCCTGGTTCATGCCATATTTCAAGGACGTGATTGGCGCAATTGATGGGACTCATATACCGTGTACACTGTCAGCCAAAGAACACAAGGCTGCCCAGAACTGGAAGGGATTTAATTCCCAAAACTGCCTTGTCTGCTGCAGTTTTGATATGCGGTTCACATATGTGCTGAGCGGGTGGGAAGGATCAGCGGCTGACGCTTCTATTTATCATGATGCTCATGCATTCGATCTTACAATCCCTCCTGGAAAGTACTATGTCGCTGATGCTGGTTTTCCCAGCAGTCCCGAGCTTCTCGTGCCATACCAGGGTGAGCACTACCACCTCACTAAATGGGGTCGGGCACAAGTTCAGTACATTCAAACCTAAACTCCAAACCAACTCAATGTCAATATCTATACAAACAGGCCTACAAATCATCATGAATACTTCAACCTACATCACACTCAGCTTCGCAACATGGTTGAACGAATCATCAGTGTTCTCAAGCACCGTTTTCGGGTCCTTGTTGTCCCTCCTGAGTTCTCTATGGACGTCCAAGTATGCATTCCCCCAGTATGCTGTTGTAAATATCATTCATATATATGATGATCTTGAGCTTGGAAATATGGAGCCCAAAGATGTCATTAGATTATTAGATGATGAACCCATAGGTATACATGGAGTAATTAGAGATCGTGTCTTAACTAGCGCCGATCGCGACATTATGGCAGTGACAAGGGAACATATGGCCTTAGATATGTGGTTGAATTATGCAGAGAAACGGCAGGAAAGAGGGGATCCAGTGTCGAACTGGCGAGGAGACTAGATTACTGCACAATACATAGAATATATATATTCTGATTCAGACAACATACTACTGGAATATATATACTACTTGGCTGCCTCCACTTCCTCAATCCTTTTCATCAACCAGGCTTTCCGAACTGCTACATATCTATCAGAAGTGTTTGATGCTAATGTAAGATACATTTCGGCGCAGCTAGGATCCTTTCAGAAACAATCGGTAATAGCCACTGTTTGTTGTGGAGAGAGTGTTGAAAGGTCCAGAGAGAGTAGCATCATTGTTGCATCCTTTGTGAGCGACTTGGAACAAATACTGACGGGCACCATGGGTGGAGTCAGACAGTGTTACAAATCCCCTTGCACCTAACTTTATTCCCACACTCCTTTCCCTTCACTTTCCTTCACCTCTCGTTCATTACGTCATGTGACCTCCACGAGGCCGATCACATGACCAGTCACGTGCTATGACATCATCCGTCACCTGATGAGTTTAGCCTATGACATCATACCTCGAGGTTGCCACCTGGCAAACCCTAGACTACCCTAGACCCTCAATCTCCATCGGATCTCCACGGCAATCCTGCCACCTCCTAGATCTCCCGATCCGATCTAATCTCCCCTATGTATCCATTAGTATATA